>WOGP01003894.1:0-14640 GCA_015342065.1 Leptinotarsa undecemlineata | reverse complement strand
TTTTCTTTCGTGTAATTCAATGTTCATATGGAAGTAGCTGTTTCAGGAGGACTTTCTTTCAGTTTGTGTCTGAAAGTTACTTCTTTGCATGATCTACTACACATCTATGTATATAGTTACTTCTTTTAAAATTGATTACTTCCTTTCTATGCAATATTTCCACTTTTTTTCTATATCAAGATGGAGTTGTAGAAAGTCAATAACTTTCTTATCCAAAAATTAGTCACTAAAATATAACACTTTCAAATTAATTTAGGATAATTTGAATAAATTATTTCACACTTGTGGTTTTCCATACATTTCAATCGATTAACCTGGTGCATTCCTGATATAAACCGTGAAAATATGATTTTATTCAATCTTCCTTTGAAAGTTTCCCACATATATTGATAATGAAATATAAAGTCAACTATGAAAAAAACTAATATCTCCTGAAAATAGTTCTTTTCAGTACCCTAACAAAGTTTTCCTCCCAACATATAAATTAATGAAGTTGCAAGAGTGACCTTTTGTGGTGCACTGAAACATTCCGTCTGTAGCTATCGATTTTGGAAGGTGGGAGTGAAGTGCCATGAAATGTTCTGTTCTAGACTTGTCGCTTCAGACATCTCCGAGAGTGACAGCGCTGTCCGAGTGACATTTCCAACCTCCGTATCCCGCTCCTATCGGAGTTCTCTCCCAAGGAAACTTCTATGGATGGTAGCGACACATATTCAGTCAAATTTGATGTTCACACTTCATGCTGTACACACTTATTATGTGGAAGACTGTAACAGACGAGTACAGCGCTGCTTGATTTTATCGTTTGTTGAGAAGAAATGAAATCTAATCTGTGTAATAAATCATGTATGGGACCCCTAGTTTTGAAGTAGATTCATTTCAGTAACTTCACAATGGTTAGGTTATGTTGGGTCTGAAGTGAGTGGATATATTCAACCTCCACCGCAACCCGCAAGGATTTATTGTGGCTCACACATATTCACACTCGACCAAATGAACCCAGCTTTCTAACGGAGCCGATTAGTTTGTCTGGTGAGTGGTCTTTCAGGTCAGATAATAAGAGTACGGTTCTGCCAAACTCTAATAACCTGACTGTTTCAGAATATTTTTGTTGACTTGTGAATCAGCTTGGATTTTTCCAATCTCTCCGCACAATTCAATAGCGTAAATTTCCGCCTGAAATACAGTCGCATAGGTTCCTAGACAGGTAGATAGATATCTCTGTCCTGGGTTTGCGACTAAAAACACCTGCACCAGAACCAGAAGATGTTTTCGATCCATCTGTGAATCAACAACTACCGGCTTTCAATATTTCCTTCTCCCGAAGGATCCTGTCCTCTATACTCGGGAACAGTACTTTATAAGGCAATTCGTAGTTGACATTTGGAGGCATTTCCAGAATACTATGATCCTCAGTGTTAACCAACAGTGTGTTGCATTCTGCATTAAATTGATTTGTGCAATTAGCTATGTGTGCAATGGAAGTGAGGAATTGAATATATATTAGGTTACACCGAAAAACTACACATGAATCATAAATTGAGATGAGTTTGTTTTGGTTCCCAATTCAGTACAGTTTGATAATGCGTTTACATAACCTAGTTCTTCAGCCTGATATTACATACAATTTAATTATTTGAGGTTACAATGTCACTCACGAAACAACTAAGAAAAATTAAATGATCATGGGAGGGTGAATCGCTTCGTTACCTAATGCGTTACACCACCAGTCTGTCTGTCTTCTTTTTTTTATTTTACTGCTTGTGAAAACGGGTTTACAGCAAAAAGTATGATTGTGTGAGACGCACACGTCATCGGAAGGCAAGCTCCTCCTCTCGTCTGACTCAGTGTTTAGTATGCGATGAACATATTCTGTTGACGGTGCCATGAAAACCTAACCAGCAAGCATGTAATATTCTCTTATTATGTAGAACGTGGCTTAAAAATGATGTGTATGTACATTATTAATATCATTATTTAATCCTACAAAAGTAACAATTGGCATATGGTAGCTATAATATATGTATGTACACAAAATAACCAATAAAAGATTTTATTAATAAATATCCATAAAATTTAAGTAATAACCTGAACTTTTCTCGAGTTGAACAATTTCAATATTGAATAGTTCAACTTAGATTGGTTTAAGTTATCACTTCTGTCATGCGCCTCGAAACACACACCTTTATTTATTATTCATTGCTTCTGATTGGACTTGTTACTGTATTGCTGTGCAAGTCATCACATATGGGATAAGTTAAAAGACCTGAAGAACTAAGAATGAAAGCCTTCTATACGTATATGTCCGATTTCTGCGGTTTTGTGCAAGACAACTTTTTCTTGAGTTTCGGGAGTGGAAAAGGCAGTGATTACATGCGTACAGGATGAACGCTTTTGAAAAAATAGATGTGATATTGTTTCCCATGAATATGGAACTAATTCACATATAAGTGTGATTATTGGAAATTTGCAAGATTATGAGCATCTATGAATCTTCATCAAATTTGGTAAACTTCCATAGAGAAGGGAAATTCAGAAAACTTGCCCTGACAGACTTAAGAAACGACAGTGTCGAAATTCAGGTGGAAAATGTCATTAGTGCTCATCATTCGTTTGGTGTTTTTGCAAGGTGAATATTCAGCTAGATGTAACCACTCTCATAGTCATGAAATAAAATAAAAAATATGTTTATGAATGTTTTTCTGGTAACCAGCTGTCGCACCCCTACGAAGGACAACTCTCGAAAGTTGTGCGAGTTAAGGACGTTAACACGCGTTGAATGATAGCAAGTGAAAATTGATCGTTCAGCCTGCGCCTTGAACCACCGACTAACACGGCGGTCGATTGATTTCGTGAACAAAGCACCTACTTATAACCGACCGACTATCGACCGACCAAATGGTTGGTCGGTTTTTCTAGGGATTTCATATCGCGACTAATAGGTCGTAATATATATTAGCTGATAAATATCGTTTAGGAATTAGGATTTGACAACATCTGAATGAACTATTTTCAAATGATGGATTGATATGTCATCTGACATATTATTTTCATTTATCAAATTAGATACTTCGACAGGCCCACGACTTGCACAGGAAACTTTGAGTCTGGGGGAGAATTTTGTTGGAACAATATCACATTATGACAATATGTACCTATTATCATATGCCATCACTGTGTTCAAGTTTAGGAAGTGTGGGCAACTATATATTTGAGTCACAGGGTAGGTTAGCTTGATTTTCAAAAATTTCATGACAATATATTACTTGCTCAAAGCTGATAACAGAGATGTTTGTGTATCGCTGGCCTACTAATATAAAAAACTATCAATGTGTCAAAAAGTCTTTTTCATTAGTCAAATTAGTTGGGATCCGTTTAAGTGTTGAAATCAAGTGATTCGCAATAATAACATCTTTGTATTCATTTTGATTAATTTCCATATTATACAGCTTTCCTCGGTGACATGAATATTAAGCACCTCATATCCAAGTAATACAGCAAAGTAGTACATTGTTTAATTGGAAGAAAAAGATGTTTTGTGTGACGAACATGGCTTGTTTGAAAACCGTGAAAAATGGTAACTTTCGAGAAACTTAGGAGAAATTTTTCTCAAACTTTCAATGCCGACGGCAGTAAAAGTAGGACCAGAACCACGGTTATGATGATTTGACTTCAATACGAGATAAACAATAACTCCATTATATAGGAGTATCCATCACAATATAATTCATGAATTTTTGACGTTTGAGGAATAACAAATTTTATTCAGCTCATTCACGAGTCAATTCCTGCTGCGATAGTCGCTACCCTCTGCAGAATCGCACCCCTGTCTGTCCGGCAGATCAATGCGAAGAGCTTAAAAAGAGACAGCAAGCACATGGACATGTCACCTGCACGTCCCTCTTCAAAGACGGTGTACAAAGTTTGCAGGAAAAAGACTATTCACTATGTGTTTGTCGGAAATGTTTTTCGATATTGAACGATTCTGGGTAACGTGACAATTTGTATTTAATTGCTCTGCATTTCGATTGGAAATGTGACCGAGTCACACTAGCAGGAATATACATATAAGGGGTGTATAAAATAATCAGTGTTTGAATTCATTTTTAGCCTAATAACTATCAGCGTAAATTCTCGAAACATGTCAATTTTCAATTACAGAATGACATTTAGCAGACATAATTAGCTTACTTGAATTTATTGATCAATATAGAGTGGTTTGAATTTTGTATATTTTTCAACAAAAACATTCTATTTAGAAATAACATATTTTTATATTCGTGTTGGAATTATATATTCCCAAATTATCGAACCATAATTATTTGATAGCACATCAACTTAAGCTTTACTTAATTTTTTTACAAAATTACTCACACTCTCAAACTTGAGCAATTTTAGATATCGCAGGTAGTTGTTAAGACGGATACACACCTATTATGCACAAAAGTCTTTTACACAAGGAAAGGTTGGTACTAATGAGCAAACTTAATCAAAACAACTGAAGAAATCCTTAACAGAATTCTTAGATGAGCTATGAAGATTTTGCAATTACAAGCGATTTGAAAAAAAAAACAATCGGGAAATGCTGGAAGATTTTACTGAGACATATATTATTTAGTATTTCCACTTGTTTGGTAAACACCTAGAAACTTCTGAACTGATTTGAATGAATTATTTTGATATGTAATGTATCTGAGTTTTATTTCCTATATTTGGACTGAATGACTTCCTAGCTTTATCCGATAGTGAGCAATATATCTACAAATGCAATTTGAACTTTACAATGCCTTCGAAAGAGTGATGTACTGAGTGTATATGTATTGAAGGGTCAACGAAAAAATTGACAATTGTAGTAAAAATAATTCTTCATTCAGACTAGCATACAATCTTATTTCCACAGCTTACAATGAACATTTTTTGACCAAAATTCAGTTCAAATTCCATGAATTCGTTTAAAAAATGGTAAAAACTCAGCTTTCATTGAGAGAAAAAAAATATATTTTCAATCCCTGGTGTCTTCAGAAACTTGAAATTCAGAAATTTGCATTGAAAACACAATCAGGAAATAGAATTGGGGTGAAAGTAAATAGGTCGAATTCAATACCTACCACAAAAACCCAGGCAATGGTTTTCTCCAAGAAGACAAACGTCCTCGAACCGGATATAACACTGTCGGGTCAGACAATTCCGTTTTCTGCTTCGATAAGTTTGTTGGGGTTTAAAATGGACACCAATATCTCTTAGCACAACCATATCGCTGAAACTGCAAAGGCTGCTTCTCAAAAACTTGGAACTCTGTTCCGAACCAGAAAACTGTACACACCTCAGTAACTTTTGATGTTTTATGAAGCTCAGATCAGACCTTCTTTGGAGTATAAAGCTCTGCCCCCAAACATACCATGAAGTTGCTGGATTCCATTCAGAATATGCAGTTACTGACATGTCTTGACATTATTATTGACGCCGAACTAAAATTAGTGAAATATATAATTGACCAAATGCAATTTCATTAATTGGAATTGGTACATCTGGTGAAGAAGAAATTCATCGAAACCATTTACCTCATTCTCGAAATAATAATAATAATAATTGGTAACAGCAGTAAAAAACTCTCTCCGCGGCAAGTATCATCACAAACTTTGACAGATCTGGTCATCAAAACTGTAGGGGCAAAACAAAGTTGCTACAACAAATATGCTTGCCGGTCCAATCTTACTCTACTCGTTTGGAGTAGTGAAGTGGACTCGGGAGGAGCACTACCCACTCGACGTAAAGACCCGAAAAATCATGCATCTCTATAGGAGTTTGCATTCCAAATCGTCCGTTCCACGGTTGTACTTCCCCCGACAACAGGGAGGGCGTGGACTTTTGAGTTTGGAGGCTGAATACAGCCTATAAAGTCATCAGGAGTTCAAATCCCCTTCTCAGCATGGTCCGTGACCATGAGAGAGCAGGAATTGGAGCATTTCTCTTTAGGGCAGTTGCCCGAGCAGCTGATGAACTCGGTTTAGATTTCGACACTGAATGAGGTGACCACAACTCTCTCACTGTCTCCTCACTTCTGCGGAGACACAAGGATAAGCCAATGCTTGGTGTCTTCTTCAATAAAATTGGAGATCTTGACTTATCAAAGCTCCTGACTTTTGCTTTCCTCAGGTCGAATGGGCTGAAGTCGAAAAGTGAGGGGTTCATCATGGCTTGCCAGGATGATGTCTTCAACATCTTAGTCAATCATAGTCGCGTGATGGGTATAGAAGTTCCTCACACAAGGTGCAGGGCCTGCCGTGAGGTGCCCGAGACGCTACTGAATTTGCATGTCCAGCATGTCCAGCATATACGGTCTCGGCCTATATTCATCGACATAACGCGGCACTCAGAGTGCTATATTACCATCTACGGCACTCTTACGATATTGACGAGACCCCGGTGTTGCCCTACGCTCCAGAGATATTGAATCCATTGTGGAGAACGAGAAGTGGCGAATTTATTGGAACTATTCGTTTCCCATCCTCAGGTTCATACAAGCTAATAAGCTTGATGTAGTCCTTCCCGACCACCAGAGCAAGACGATATTTGTCGTGGAGTTTTCAGCTCCTGACGAGACGAATATCGTTCGGAAATGGGGGAAAAGACGGGTAAAATATCGAGACTCTATCCAGACCACTCTATCAAAATGGGGTTTCGGATTATTGAAGAACTTGATGGAATGATGCCCTCTTTACTCTCGAATCTTGAAATCATACCGGCCTGCCGCAGAAATCATAGCCGGACAGATGCAGAAGGCTGTCATTCTTGGCTCACTATCATGTGCTCAGGGCACATGATTATCTGACCCAATGCTCACTTACCCTACGGTGTAGGGAGTGGTCGTTGGTTGATAATGCTGGTGCGCCCTCCCGAATCTATCGGGATTTCAGGGGATAGGGCCTGACCAACGCATACTTCGGTAAAAAAAATGATAAAATAGAGTTATTTCCTCAAGAAATATACATGTTTAGAGTTGGGAAAGAGAAGAAGAATAATTCGACACTAGAACATATATAATGACGAACAGAGCAAAAAACAGACAGACCAAAAATGAAACTGAAAAATAGATGATAGGTACTCTGAAAGTCTGAATATTACTGAAGTTTTATCCCAACTCCAAACTGTTATTTTCAACAACTCGACACGTGTTTTGATCACCAAGTGATCATCTTCAAGAGGAAGATTAAACTAATAATAATAATTTTGAAAAAATATGTTCATCAACATCGTACACATCAACACACTAAAATTTGTTGAAGCATCTGGTTGCTTATTGTGGAAATTCATACTGTTATGATGAATCAAATATTGTTAAGCAGAATCGCGGTCAATATTGCAAAAATAGGAAGATGCTTACAAAAAAGTATACCAGGAGTTCATCAAATCAAATAAATGTAGTTTAGAAAACTAAAAAACACGCTTTCAAAGAACATTGAACTGAAAAGTAGATTTTTTTTATAAGCTTAAAACAATAATGAACGAAAAATATTATTATTATTGTGAAAAAAGCGACAGGCACTTCATATACAAAAAATATGGCACTAAGCGCCCACCCTTATTTAACAAAAATACTAGTATTTTTCGTTCGTTACTGTTTTGAGCTTATTCAAAATAATATTTGTAACTTTTTAGATTTTTAGTTTTGTATGCTATAAGAGCGTGTTTTTTAGTATTTTTAAACTATATTTATTTCATATAAACTTTGGGATTGATCAGCCGTATATTATTTAGAAAAATTACCATTGATATTTTCGGTTACGTGCAGCGCCATCTGCCCGCAAATAGATCAATCAGTAATGTCAATAAATCAAGGTGTTCCGTACAGCGCCATCTGCCCGCGAAAAGATCAAGCAATAATGTCGATAATTCTGTCAAATGCAGATCCCGAGCTTGAGAGTTACAAGCAAACTGACAAACAAATGTGTGAAGAGAGCTAAAGATAACGAGCACGAGTTGTCTTCGCTTACCCACGGAGCAGTGCTACTATGTAGGCTATTTTTTTGGAATTGCAATGTATGTTGAGGATAAACATAGTCGCGGATTGAAAATCATTTGTAGATGCATTTATGAAGGCATTCAGCAACAATGATAATGCGAAGATATATAGATATGTATTCCAGATGGTTGAAGAAAGTTTTCCATGTATGCATTACATTACGTTTTTGAAGGTCGTAGCCATTTGCGGCATCTTTGACTCTTGTAGAAGATTTGAATTGTAATATTCAAGCTCACATGATATCAAGAAAGAAGAAAGCGTTTTGCTTAACACTATCAGTCATTTTACTGTTGCCGACAGTAATACAGTCAGTTGTATGCGTTTGGTAAATAAGTATTCATCATTGCCACCCAAAAAGTAATATATTTGAAACATGTCCCTTGCAAATTGAACGTTTTTCAAAATTGCCCGCTTCCATTATGGCGATTAGTGGCATTAGACTAAATCTAACGACAAGTAGGAATCAAATCGACAGCTGTTGCGAAATGTTACGTTGTAGATAGTATCAGCAATAAGAAGAATGTTTCAAATATTATAATGTGTGTCATTAATGGAAGTACAACATTATTGATTTCCAAAACTGTAAACAGAATTATTATTGTTACGTTTGACCCGAGGGTTAACTACACTGTACAATAATCCAACTCAACTTTATTTTATGTTGATACAACTGAACACTTCAACTAAAACTTGACCTAATATTTCAGTGTCTATCGCCTTATCAGATTGCTCTGTACCGCACTGTCCGCGAAACCTCATTTCACTTGACTTAACTTGACTATATCGATATACAAGTGGGTAGCGCTCATATATGGCAGTCGAAGTGCCTCGAAGGCGATAGAGAATTCTACGGAATTCTATCAAAACGACGCGAACATCGAACAACCGCGAAACGCCGGCTGGAGTGGCCACAATCACAATTGATTTACGACTGTTAGCGGCGGCCGGCGTTTTTTTTTAGGGGTTGATCCACAATATTAACAGAACTTCTTCTGATTCAAGAAACCGAAGTAATACTATTTCAAATAATACCAACTATATTTTCCACATTCGTGAAAAGGATTTGATTGTTGAATATTCTAATGAAGCATTTGAAATATTAGTAATATTTTATTTGATGATACAACGTACATTCGTCAGATCAATATAATTGAAAAGTTCCACGTTTATCGAGTTGTTGATGGTGCTGTGGTAACTTTAAAACGCCTATTTTGAAACTTCACAATAAATGAGCAAAATAGGGTATCAATAGAAAGAAATCACTTGATTGTTATAGTGGTTATAATGACATTATGTGAGATGTGAAACGGTACTCAAAACATATAAAATCAATATTTTCGTTTGGTCAAAATCTAATGTCCTATCATCAACAGTTACAAATTTGATGTAAGTTATAAGTTTGAATGATGTATGATGTCTGAATCCATATAGATACACTGCAGTGTATCAGATTTCATAACATCAGAAACAATGTGAAAAAACTTGTTTTAGATAAAACGAACTGCTATTCATTCAGGAGCAGCTGATATGATTTCCAAAAATTAAAAGAGTCAGAAGAATAATTTAAATACCTCCAACGGCCTTTTTTCCTAAAAAAGTGTCGCCCCCTTGAGTAATACCGCTGCCAGTTTTTTACTCAATATTATGCATTTTATTTAAATCATCAGATCTTGATATTTTGTTCTGATTAAAAGATAATAGGAAGGACTTATTACATCTGCACTGTATATCGCTATTTTGACAAAAGGGTCTACTCCCTCATATCGGAAGATGAAATTTTGCGAACTCACTGAGGCCAGAAAAATGAAGCCCAAAACTATTATAGAAGTGTTTTAAAAATGCATTTTATTTTGAGTCCAATTTTCTGGTAGCTATATATTTATTGTTGTTTTCCACTGAATCATGAATCTGAATGTATCATTCTGGATTGTGAAGCTCCATATTTTTTAGGTATTTGTCACGTCTACGTTGATAAGGACGCCGATTTATCAAAAGCCGTTAAAATTATTCGCGATTCGAAATGTGATTATCCAGCAGCTTGCAATGCCATGGAGACCCTTTTGATCCATCAAGACCTCATGGAAGGAGATTTTTTCTCCGAAATATGCAACACCTTCAAGAGAGAAGGGGTTCAAATCAATGCAGGGCCCGTTCTAAATCAACTTTTGACGTTCGGCCCTCCTCTGGCCAAGAGCATGAAACATGAGTACGGTTCTTTGGAGTGCTGCATTGAGGTTGTTAAAAATATGGATGAAGCCATCAATCATATTCATACCTTTGGAAGTGGCCACACTGAAGTAATAATCACCGAAAATAGTAAGTTATGAAAATAACTAGATTTTTTTAACTTGATATTCCCGATGGTTCCTGTTGCTTATTAATGTCTTTTGTTCAGGTTTGATTGATAATCAACCAATGATAGTATTATGAATCTGATATTCCATAACATATTGATATACTATCGTATTCAATGAAGTATCTTCGAAACATTTTTTCTATTGTTCATTTTTCATAAGCTGATTAGTTGTAGGATAATACCTAGAATGAAACATTCGATCAATTGCAAAAGTCTGGTGGGCTTTTCGAGTATTTTCCGTATCTCTTGTATTACACCCATTCCAACAATCTATACCAGCTCCAATGCTCTAGAATGAAACACTCGATCAATTGCAAAAGTCCGATGGGCTTATTGACTATTTTCCCATCTCTTGTCCAACAATCTGTACCAATTTCAACAACCTAGAATGAAATCTTATCAATTGTAAAAGTCATATGGGCTTATTGCCTCTTTTCACCAATTCCAACGATCTGGTTTTCCGCCTCTTTGTTGCATTATCTGCAGTATTTGTTACACATCACTATTTTGGTCAGTTGTTCTCTCAACGAACAGTGTCCAGTGGGTAACCCTGTAATTATTTCAGTCGATCCCTACTTTGTTGAAGTATTTCTTCCGAGCTCTTCTCTGATAATCCTTACATGAAAATGTTTTCGTGTGTGTTTTCGAGTATACTTTTCCAGTACTCTTATGGACCCACTTCCCATATCAAAGATCTTGGTATCCCCAAGCTGATTCAGAGCTCAGAGCACATCTTGTTATACTTCACATAGCTGATACAGTTAACTAGTGAATAGATATAGAATGAAGTATGTTTCAGACTATCTTTTACAAAATGAATGTGAATCAACATTGAATGAATTGTACTTAATCTTCACTTGTTACCTTCCATCCTCACGTTCCATCATCACAGTTTGTTGAGACTCACTGCATTTTTGAGAGGTATACTTCGACTTGATTCATGTAATTAGCCATAGCAGATTTGCTTGGATAACTGAATGAATAAATTTAATGAATAAATGATATGTGAATATTTTATAGTTTCAATGCCATAACATTACAAAACCATTTTCTTAAAATGAATTAATTGGAACTCAAAATATTATAAAACAAATCTTTCAGTTTCGAAATAATACTGTATCTAATAATTTGTTTCGTGTGACCTCTGATACAGTTTTTTTCACTGACAGATTGCTGGTGTCACATTTTTCCCGTACACCTCCATCTGCTCTAATTCAAATATTGCTGTATTTTTGCCTACAGTTGGGGCAACAAAAAATTACAGATGCGCTATCAATTTATGAATCCGAAATAAGTGAACAAAGTAAGTAATGGAATTTTCAAATAATATTTACTCAATGTGAAATAAATACAGTTTTCAATTTGCGTAAACAACTATTTGTGAAGAAAAGAGAATTGAACCTTTCTATTTTTTCATTATGATTTCCTACCACGTAGTATCGGCTATTTCCATCAATTTATTGAACTATTTGTGAACTTAAAAAGAATTGAGAGCATTGAAACGTTTCAATTAACAACAATACCTTACAAACAATATAATTGCCTTCAATTAACTTCGAAATGTCATTTCCCACTATATATCTATTCTTCTTCTGTGTAAGGAGTGCAAACTATTATCCAAACAAGAACTGCCGCCTATTTCTTTGATAATGTATATGTAATGCTTCGTTACCCCAACAATATGTTTTAGATTTTAGAATATTTTGAAATTTTGATAACGTGAACCTCGTATTGAATATTCCTCACATTGATCATTCTCTAATTCTTGAAAATTTACAACGTAAGATTTTCAATCACTTGGTGTGTAGTTCATATTTGAGGACCACTTTTGTGTCTCTGTGGAATGTTCATCCTAGTCTCTTTTGATTGCTGAATGGGATACTCTGCCACTATCAATTGTTGATTCAGGTCGTTTCTGAAATGAAAATGTTTTTAATTTTTTTTTGGTTTTTTTCCTGGAGACTCTGTCGTTCCGACTCTGTCGTTTTACTTGTATTGTTATCTGGGGCAGAATAAAATTTTCTATAGATTTTTTATTTTTGCGTCGAAATTTTGAACACGTGCAGTTTTTATGATTTCTCGATGTTTTCAGTTCTTCTCCATCTCCTTTAGAAGTATTGTCTGATATTGCTGGGCCTTTCCCTATCATTACCTCAAGTTTATCCTCATCGTGAAAAAGGCTACCTTTCAGCCTTTTTCACGATGAGGAGGAGCCAATGAAATGAATTTCATTGATACTGGAGCAATATTCATTATTAAAATTTTTTGTATGAAAAACTGCATTGGAAGATAGTTGTTTGTTCGATGATGAAAATAATTCAAAAAAATTCAATAGGATACTATACAAACCATATGTAGAATAGCAAAGCAATAGAAGAATTAAAAATTTACAGTAAGTGAAATAATGAATGGCTTTCTCCTAAAATCTAATCAAGCACTATTTCGATGAAGAATAATGTGTCCAATTTTGATTTGCACTCCCTAATATAAAGACATTTTTGGAGATTATGTCTCAGTAGGTTGGAACCATATAGATAACTGATTTCAGGAGAAAAGATACTCGTCATTCAAAATCAGGTTTTGTTATTTCTTACCAATATTTCTGTTTTATACTACTTATTTCCTTTACTCCAATAATGATCATTTATTTTTCGAAATCAATGTTTTCTTACAATTTTAGATGTACAATAATTATAATTGAGTCTTCAGGTGTTATTGTATGAACAATATATTTTTCTCAATGAAGTTGCACATCTGTACGTGATATTTTATTAAAATAAACTTTTGATATTGTCAAAAATGAAAGTGCTTTTTTCGTAAGCAACATTAATAATTTTTGACACACCTCGTATACAACTGACAGAATTTGACAACCGTTGGTTGTGAGATGCATCCAGTGTTCAGTTCTTGTAGAACTCTTTATGACAAATACCTTTATTTCTAAAATTATCAAGAAACAGTTTTCCATGTGGATGATATGATTCCAACTTACTGAGACATATTGCATATGTGTCAACATGATATAATGGTTTTTGGATTAATTTGTTATAGATGAAAGCGCTGCCACCTTCCAGAAAAAAATTGATAGTGCTTGTGTTTTCCACAATGCTAGTTCAAGATTTGCGGATGGATTCAGATTTGGACTGGGAGCTGAGGTTGGTATCAGCACTGCCAGGATTCATGCTAGAGGTCCTGTTGGTGTTGAAGGACTTTTGACCACCAAGTGGGTTTTGAATGGGGTTGATCACGCCGCAGCTGACTTTGCGGAAGGCGGAGATCGTACTTGGTTACATGAGCCTCTACCTGTCGACCAGTAGAATTCTTTTGATATTTTAATTGAGATATAATAATGGTTCATAGAAAAATGTTGCCTCTTCAAAGTTTCAACTTGTTCATAAAGTAGCAATTTCTTTGTAACAAAAAAGTAATTTGTTGTTTTCAAGTAGTAATTTCATAACATTAAATATCAACAGATACCATTTGGAGAAAACTTGAAGAATTCCTTTCAAATTCACAGAAGTTCTGGATCCATCAGTTTATTCAGAGATATTCAGCTTGAAAGGATGTAAATTTGTATATTATGAATTGTTCTTAGTGTAATTTATGTAATTTCCTATGTGATAATAAATTATTTTTACTTATAATATAATTTTCCATTAACGCTTTAGAAGAAAGGATATCATTGCATCATCACTGTCTTCTTCGCCCAACAACACTATACTCTATCTACTTCACACATGTGTAATGTTGAAAAGAACAGAAACTTGTGGAAATAAAAAAATTTACGTCACTAGACACTGAAGAGTTGAAAAAAAATTGCAAAATATGTATCAGTTGATACGTTTTCACCGACTCACTGTGTAGAAATATGTCAAATCGCTTAGTTCAATGAATTTCGACCACCTGGTATGTATTTGCAATTATTGCACATTGCACACGGGCACCTAATTAGGACGCTACGAGGTGAAGATATGCACAGGAACCAAACGTGAATTTTTATATCTGTTATGCATCTTTTTATACTGAGAAATATTTGACCTAATCTGAATTTGTTTCTCTGGAAAGAAGCATCGAGAAATATATTAGATTTTTTCAACGACCTTTTTTGGGTTTTGTTACCTTCCACAATCTGAAAAATATAAAAATTATATTGGAGAACTTTAAACAAGTGTAGAAGGGCAAACTTTTTAGTTTACCCCGATAAGTTACTGCGTAAAAATCAAAGTATTTTTTCACAAAGAAAAAATCTTCTATTTATCAG
>WOGP01003893.1:0-14640 GCA_015342065.1 Leptinotarsa undecemlineata | reverse complement strand
GACACAGAACAATCAAATGTTTGCAATCGACTTCCACAGGTGTAATTATGGTAAAAATTCTCCACTTTCTAGAATAGTTTCTAATGGCAATGAGGTTGATATTGACTTATTTTATATTCCTGAATGTTCTCTTAGAAATATATTGAAAAGTCACAGGAATAAGTGCTCAAATATTCAAATATTTCTATTTTTAGGTTATTAGTTTAATTAAAGTTAGATTAGTATTAGTGTTTACTTCCTAAAATGTATTGAATTCGTTTATACAAATTGGGGTTACCCGTAGATAAATAAATAAATAAATTGTTGGTTCAGTTGAGATATTTGAATTTGAGGTATGATGGAATTATTAGAAATACCAAATCAGATGATGCGACATGATCTGATATAAAATTTTGAGATCATATTATCTTTTTTCAGATGCCAGCCTATAATCCAGCAGATCCCATGTTCTACAACATACCTGTCTATGGTCCCACAATGGAGGGACCACCTGTTTACACCGAGGCCTACGACATGGGAAATGGTGGACCATACGCAGAGGTGTGTAATATAAACTAGGTAGTAGTATCAATGAATCATTTTTCAATCTCTCTGTTAGCTGTTTACTGTTGACACTTTTTTTTGTGGTTATTAGGACACCTACAACATGGGTGATAACAACATTACACAACAAGGCATAGAGACTTCAATCCTGCCTCCTGTCTCAGTACCTGCTGTACAAACACTCACTTTTCCTACTCATAACATCAATGTTCCTCCTCCTCCTATTCCTACAAGCATTGAATTGAATGGTCCCAATGCCTCTTCTCGGCACCAGATGGATACTGTTGTTGGAGAAGAAGTTTCGACACCTAGGAATTCAGACACACCTGTAGTTTCTATCCTTTCTATCAACGAACAGCAAGAAAAAGACTATTCATCAATGCAGGGTGGTCGAAGGGTGAAAATTCCCCCACCAAACCTGCATAACAACTTTCAAATTCAGCATCACCCAAATGGTTACATTAACCATTTTTCTGGTTACAACGGTCCACCACCGACTCAGTTTGGCATGTACAATGGTTATTCTCAGAATGGTCCCATTTTACCGGACTATCGTCGAGTGAATGGGTTTGACAACCGTATCAACAAAAATAGAAGGCGATCATATGACAATCGAAAATCCAACGATCACTCAAGCCGTTCCAGTATACGCACTGATTCCAACTCCTCGGCGAGTTGCGTTGATGAAAACAAAAATGAAGACAAATCTCACACTCGCACTTCTGTCAACACGCCACCTCCTGCCCCTTATTCACCAATGACCCATCAATTTAAAACTATTGCAAACAGCAACACAAGGAACCACCAAAATTCCTTCAGATATTATAATAATAATAATTATTACAAACCAGCATATTTAGACCGATCAAAAACAAATGACTTGACCACTCATAATAAACCCAGCAACAACTCCTCTAGTCATAACAGCACCTTTTCTTGCCCAAATTCCCCACAATCCTCCATTTCCCAGGTGCATATGTCGGCAACTCAGACCTTCGTACCGCAAGCTAGGCGCAATAAGAGATCTGTTAGACGTAGCGGCACCGGCGGATTGAATGAAATTGGCGCAGGCGACGCCCCTCTTCCCGCTGAAGTCGGCGGTGAGGTGTGCAAGAAGTTGGAGACGCTCAAGTTGTAGGTGGGAGAAAGTCATTATTATGTATATTTTTTCTATTTATTTAAGACTGTACAATAACTGTAAAATATTATAAATTCAATGTAGACCTATGAGAGGGATATTAATATAATATATATTTATTGAAAAATGTGTAGATGTGACGATTTGATTTTGAGAAAGGATTTTTTTTTTGGTGGTACAGATGACTTGGAAACGTCTTATCAGATATCTTAACGTGTCATTTCTATTCATGATGAATAATTGATGACTTTTCATATTATGAACTTTATTCAAGACATATTTCACATTCTTTAGTTGAACTACAATGAGTGGTCAATAACAAATAATTCTAGAGAAGCAGGTTAGTTTTAGGAACAAAAAGAGGTTAATGAAAATTGATTCTAGTTTTTTTTAAACAAATCCAATTAGGTTTAATCAATTGATTGTTTTAGTTTAATTTTCAGTGATTTCAACAGGTTGAATTTTGTCTTTTACTTTCTGTACATAATAATCTTAGTTCATGTTCAAATCGTGGTTGTTCTTTATAAATTGGCATGTATAGGTGGGATTTCTTTCAACAAGTTTTTTGTTTTCTGAAATTCCCGTTTTGAAACTTCTGGACATAATTTACGTGTTGTCCTTATCATTGTTTGAAGAAAGTCTAAATTTTGAACTGGATGAAACTAATTTCCCCTATGTCTGTCTGCCACCTTTCAGAGATTAACTATGATTTCAACATGGACTACGTCATATTACAAATAATGAAGGATAAAAATTAAATCTAGAAATCAATAAAAAACAATTAAATAACCTATTAAGTAACCAACAAGAAGTCGGACATTCACCCTTATTAATTGTTTTTCTTGAAAATGTACTGGAATTAGTCGTTTTGACCAATTATTGTATTTATTCTAACTACTTTTTCTCTTAAAATCTATCTGTTGACTTAATAATTACTAATTACTCTGTGATTTGTATAAAATGCATAATTTATTATGCTATAACTATTTTAGCAGTTTAATGAAAAAGTTCAACTGAAGAAGCTACCATGTGATGGAAAATACGTCTTGAATAATAGTTTATATTATGAAATTTGTTTAATTGTTATCGTGGATTATGTTATTATAATCAACTAATGTGTCAGTGTGTTTTATTTCGTTCAAAACCTGGCTCATTTCAAATAATATCACACATAAAACAAACCTTTTTTAATGTGATCTCATGTCTTGAATGTGTCAGAAAAAAAATCCTTTTATATTAGTAACTTTCGAAAAATATACGTTTCAATTGCATAAAGTCAGGACATGGATTTTCTGTTGAATATTCATTACTGTGACAGATAAAACGAGAATAATACAATTTATGTGAAATATGATTGAGGCAGAATCATTGAATATCTAAAAAAAATACTGGGGAACAAAGTAAGCAACTATTACCTCCAGAAAATACGGAAAGGTATTTGTAATATGTTGACCAAATCATAATCGGTTTGTAAAAAAAAGGATATGATTTCAATGACAAATTTGACAAATAATTTTGGTTCATGACAAGTTTGTTTTTTATATCTGTTGTCAAAATTATGAATAATAAACTGATTGAATCTTGAACACATTATGTAATGCTCTTCATTCAAGTTTTATTCATGCATTTTGAACTGATACTGACGTATTTATCTGCTACCGCCGGATTTTTCAAATAATTCAAAATCAATTTTTTAAGTAAACGACAATATTACGTTGAAGTGAAACACAGTGAGATGCCATTTGTAGAGGACATTCTGTAGTCTAGAAACAACGTAGATTTGTTTTAGAAGAAAATTGCTCTAAGGTGCGTTACTTAGAACAAATCAATGCAAAATATAAGTATGTTATTTAATGTTTAGGACCACACAATCTTGCATAATTCTCATGTGTATATTTTTGTTTTTTGAGTTGTTAACTTTTTGTATTGAGTATATTTTTGTTGAATGATTGATGAATTACTAATTTGTCCTTTGATTTTTCCATTTCATTTGATTGAAAAAGGGCAAATCATTGCTATTTCGTTCTGTCTTCTCAAATTCTGAGAAAAACTTTTCAAGACATCTAGAGATAATGCAGGATATATATGCCAATAAGAGTTCATTGAAAATTGGCAAATAATTTTGGTTCAGTTTCGACATTTGGAAACCCAGTATATTAAACTATTCACGAGCTGTTGCCATTAAGAAGACTCCTATGTAAAAAGTGAGCTGACTTGTTACATTTGGAAAATGCACTTATCATCACAGAATTTACAAATTTTCATGGTTAATTGTTGATTTAATTCAGTGACTTATGTTGCATCTAACTATAACTGAAAAAAATAACATGGAAATAAATTGCATAGGCGATGAATCTTATCTAAAACAAAGATATTGAAAATTACATTATGTTTTGTAATTTCGCGTTGAACAAAATTTAAGAAAACTTCAACCTTCTTAACAGACTGCAAGCCCTTGCTGAATTTTTAGGGAGTCATTTGATACTTCTTAGAAAGTGGAAAATTAGTTTCCGCATGCTGTCAGTTACAGGTTGTGCACGAAAAATCCTGTAAAACCAGAACAACCCAAATTGGGGGTAATTGCCAAAAGTTCTTGCATGGCTTTCATAAATTTAAATACTAATTATGAGTGGGATCTTTCCTAATCGAATGCCTTACAAAAAAATGGGGATAACATTTTCATTTTGGCACAAGTGACCTCTATATGCAAGACTGATAAATTCCTATGCGATTTTGTGGTCATGCATTTCAAACGTATAAGAATAAACGACTTTCAATCCTAATTGTAGGTTTCATATAAAAAACTAATTTCACCCACAGCGACACTTTTGCTTCAGAGGTTACTTTCTCGAACATTTTTCCTATGTACAAGTTTTTTTTAGTGTGACGTTTCATTAGGAAAGAATGCAATCGTAATTAGAATCTAAATTTATGAAAGTCGTACAAGATTTTCACAGGCTCCATTCTCAAATGACTGCATAGTCGTTTTATAGAGGTATCAAATATGGCTCCCTAAAAATTCAGCGGTTTGCAGTCTATAATATTTTCAAGTGACCAGATTCAACACGCTTTTGAGCATTAAGAGTAATTTAAGAACAGTTTTATTTCCTCACTATCACGTCTTAAGTCTTCTTCATGGCAGCTTCCTTATTGACTTACTCTTTGTATCCATAGTTAATAATGATCTAAAGATGGTTTCAATGGGGAATGACGATTTTGTTTTGAGAGACAAGAAACTATTTTAGAAATTGCTCATACTGCTGTTTATTCGTTAATATTCTATATTGCAAAACTTTTGTTGTAATGCAAGATGAGGTATAATTGTTGTAGAGTCTGCATTGACTATAAAACTAAATTTGAAGTGAGATCATTGCTCAAAAACATTTGGCTCTCTAATTTTCGAAAATTTTAAATTCTGTAATGAATGTGCAGTTTTTTGAAAAACATCTGATATTGTGACTGTTGTTTTTTGAAATGAATACATTGAAAGGGTTTTACGGTCACATATTTTGAAAGGGCCTTGAGTAGCAATTGATTTTTTCAATTTTTAGGCTGTGACAATTTAAAAATATTTATTGATGTTTTTGTAGTTTTTATACAGATTAAAAATTACTTGCAAAATACTTTCTCGAATATAAAGTGCTTCGAAGAGAGTTTCGCAATTTCTCAAGAAAGTATTTCTTGGCAATTATTCAAAATATGTCAATCAAAACGTCGATTTACGAACTTGAAATTGTTGAGATGTTTCAAAGAGCCTAAACACATGATTATTAGAAATGTAAACGTTTTCTATGATTTTGAAAGGGTTCATTGAAGAGTATAACATATTTTTTCCAAAGATATAATTCGTGAGTAAGTTTTAGATATAGCTTGTAAAAATGATATATACATATTCTATATTTAGATTTTTAAGATATAGTAACTTATTGACTAGTTTGTAAGGTGAATATGAATAGGTCCATCTGTCATTTAAGATAAATATTTGCCAACATAGTGTACAAATTTATATTTTGGAAAGTGCAGATTATGCTTTCTTACTGAGTTTTTTGAAATTCCTCCCATCTGAAAAATAAATACTTTGAAATGATTTTCTTTTTATTTTGTTGAACAATGTACATTGTACCTGCGTATTATTGAAAATGTATATATTTTGTTGAATATACAGGGTAAATGTAAATACACCGTTGTTTATACAGGAAAAACTAACATCCCGTGGTGAAATTTTATCAATCCCATTAAGAATATGATGTCATCGAAGTAATACACAAATAAGTAAGTTTATAATGTTAGAATTGAAATGAAAGAACTAATTTTTTATGTATCATCGTAACGGATTTTTCTAATTTGTAAAGAATATTTACTACCTAGAAATGGTAACAATATCAATGTAAATTACGTCAATTGAACTATGAAAACTTTTCATTTTACATTTCTAATGCGAATGCATTACTTCGTTGCCATATCCTGTATAAAATATTTTTGGGGTATATTTCATCAAACCCTGTATACATGAAATTGTTGTCTATACAAAATTTTATTCACCTGTGTTATATTTTTAACTGTACTGTGGGAAATTTGCACGATATTGACATTGGCCGATATAATCTTAGTGTAGTAATAAACCATAGTTGTAGCGTTCACCTAAAACAAGGTGTGAAGTCCTGCTCCTTATGAGTTCACTGCGCTCGAAAAATGTTTCTATGATGAGCATATTGTTGTAGAAAATAGCCTGCATTTAGAATTCTCGTTTTTGTTCAAGGTTGCTCCTCCGCAAATTAACATACTTTTACCATTCTTATCAAACTTGGGAATAGTTTCGTCTGTGAATACTTTATGCTGTAAGGGATTGTTGCTGATTGAAAGAAAGTGGCCCTTACCAATTCTTATAAAAACGTTATAAATACTTTCATATAGTGACGCGAATATTTCAAGTTAATGAACCACCTTTCAAGGGATACGCCGAATATTCGTTTGGTATTAAGCGTATTCGGCATCTGTTTCACTATTTGTATTTGGTTTTGGTGTCGAATATATTCGTTTCCAGTATTTCTATTTTCTCGGCTACAAGACACTATACAGTGTCATACCCAAAGTATGCACCATATTGGAAATTTCTTTATTAAGGTTTTTTTGACAAAAAGTTATTATTGGTAAAAGTTTGTGCATCCCCTAAAACTGAACATGCACCAACAAACTGCAGTAAAACACACGTAACATACGAGGAGCCCTCAAATATTTGATTTTGAGACAGAGTAAAGTACTCTTATTTTGAAAAATATCTGGAAATATTTAGAAAAGTTGTTCAGCATTGAAAAATACAACTAGATTTGAAGTCATTGCTATCTAAGTGAGTTTTTACCTTTTTTTTTAAATGGGGACTACGAAAAGAAAAATTTGCTAAAACTATAAATAGACAGCATCCTGTATACGACCTTTTATTTTAAAAGCCTGCAATGTTACAAATTACACAACTATGGTGTTAACCACGGTCAATTTTTTGAAGAGTAAAATAACTTTCAAAGTTTATGGTGCAAAGTTTTTTATTTTTCGTTAACACCGAAAATTACTCAATTATACAGTATTGTAACAAGAACCTAATATTCAATAATATCAAATCACAAAACAACAAAATAAAATACGTATTTTGGAACAAACTCATTGATTTTCTGGATATTTGGACAAGAATATCTCCAGAAAATCAACGAGTTTGTTCCGAAATACCTATTTTATTTTGATGTTTTGTGATTTAATATTATTGAATATCAAATTCTTATTACAGTTCTGTATAAATTTGAGCAATTTTCGGTGTTGACAAAAAATAAAAATAACTTTGCACCTAAAACTTTGAAAATTATTTTACTCTTCAAAATAATTGACCGTGGTTAGCAAATTTTTTTTTCTTTGTGCCCATTTAAGAAAATGGGTAAAAAAATAAAACTTCACTTAGATGGTCATGACTTCAAATCTCAAAATCAAATATTTGAAGGCTCCTGGTATATTACGTGTGTTTTACTGTTTTTTTTTGTGCATGTTTAGTTTTAGGGGATGCACAAACTTTTATCAGGAATAACTTTTTGTCGAAAAACCCTTAAGTTTTACATATGGTGGTGCATACTTTGGACATGACACTGTAGAACTAAAAGACTTATGCAAGATTTATGTTATGAGTCAAAGAAATCCTATGAAGAATGTGTTGGGTGAAGCTGATAAAATAAAACAATTGAACTTCAAATCAATTGAACTTTAAATCTTGAAACAAATTTTTGAACTTTAATTAAATCAACATATATTTTTAAACTAAAAAGCAACACTGTTTTGACTGGCTTCCGGGTTTTGCTGTGGTTTTGTCAACTGAGTTTTAATGCGTTTACAGTTATTCCTTCATGTAAACTTTTGATTCTCATAGTCACGGAGGAACTACCTTAATAAAATAGTGATCAAGAATATTTAGATGTGGATGAATGAATGGTTTTCAAACAATTCAACGAAAGTGTAAGATATAATATCCTTCACAATGAAGAATGAATCTGAAAGAGGGCTGATGTGGAGATTCAATTCACCAGGTGTGTTGAGTTGGATGTCTACAATAGAAATAATGCAATACTTCCAAAAAGCCGCTTTGCATATCGCCAATGAAATGAAAAATAATCGCATGTAATGTATTGGGCAATAAAGCTCGGCAAATAAAATTCTAGCTAAAAGAATGTAAACTTTCACGGCGGGAGATTACTGTAAAAGCTATTTTCCGCCTTTGATAATGTAGTAGTGTAGTATACCGCAGTAGTAGACGTAACGTCAACAATAAAAACCTCCAGACCACGGCCAAAAACCTGGAAAATAGCTTTCACACAATATTCCTATTGCCATCTATTATCAACATAATAACGTTGAGCACGAAGAATAGTTACGTACTTGTTTCACATGTTCATTTGCTAACCATTATTATTAGTTTCGTTGTGTAACTAGATTATAATCAAAGGCAATGCAATCAGATCTACAGTGTGTTCCATTTGTTTATAATCGTCTGACAAATAAATCAGCTAATCGTTGATTGCATTCAGGAAATTACATATATGTGAAGCGGCTTCAAGAATTTGTTTGATATAAAATGTAACTTGAAAATATTTGCCTATAAATATGTGTTATTGGTACTGCCACATTTCTGATTAGGTCGATATAATGAATAAAACAAGTGGTGATGCCTGTTTGAATTTTATGAACATGGAAGGTAATTTTAGATATATCTAAGAATTAGTTGAATTGGATTTTACCAAATATTTCCGCTTTAAAACAAAAAATGAGCCAATCAGAAAGGTGGTTATACATTTTCGTTTAATATATTCATAGTGTCGAGTACTTTTCAAAATTAACAAATAGGAGCAACAAGTCTTGTGTCAATTTTTGGTTTCTTACAATGTCTGAATTGTGAAAAATCGCCGTATGAAAATTACTATAACAAGCTCTAAAAGGTTGTGTAAGGTACATGTAGATATAACATAAAAAACTGTAGGTTTTAGCTATAAAGGAAATATATACGAATGTTTGGTCAATTGTATTTTGAACTATTTTTGGGTTGAAGTACAGAATGTGTTGATCGCTCTCATGTTGTATTCGCATGGTTGGTATATACAAATTTCAAATATTTAAAAGTGTAAAGTTCAGATCCAACCATTGTCTGGTAATTGAAGAAATTATAATGTTGAAAGAAATAGAGGAAGTACAAACTCATTGGAATTCGTTCAATGTGTTTTATAAATATTGTGCCTTTGAACAACACCTCTTCTCATCCAATGTATCCAACGAATAAAACAATTTAATGTTTTTTATTGCATAGAATACATCTCTAATATTATTTTTTTCCCAAATCAGTGCTTGCGATCTAAAGGAGAGGCCTTGGAACTTAACTGTCATATATTTTACAAAATCTTAATTGAATTTTACTTGATTACCACTTTTAGTAGTTTTTTTAATTTTATCCATTTTTCATTCCAAGAAGAGATACTTTAATGATCATTATGGATCATTGCAAGTCAAGTTCATAACCACCACATATGATGATTCAATACATTAACAATTTTTATCGACCTTCTTTAGGTACTTCCACCTTCCACAATCTGAAAAATATTAAAGAAAGGGCAACCTTTTTCAGTTTACCCAGATAAGTTACTGCGTAAATTCAAAGTTTTTTTCACAAAGGAAAATGTTCTGTTTATCAGTAACTCGTATTTAATAATTTTGCCTATCACAAAAAAAACCTACGTTTTGGAGGCCAAAATCTGCCTCCCTCTATACTCAGCTTTTCCTTTGCTGATTATTTCAACTTCTCCATCAAACGACGAAGGAGTTTTTGAAATGTGAGTTGTCAATGTTGTTGATTGGAGTCCTGAAACATTTGATGTAGTTCAAAGTGTTCTCTGATATTGTTGGTATTTCGCCACCATCCATATTTATCTTCTAAGGAGCTGTTCGAAATACACTTCTCTGCAGATATGAGAATATACGCTGATTCATCAAGTTTACATCTCTTAGGTTCATTGACAATCATTCTCGTCTTGTCAATTCAAATCGATGTTCTCCGTGTGATTTAAAAGTGTGTTCCGATAGTTTTGATCCTGTTAATTGTCTCTTTCTGATGTAATCTTGATGTTTATTCTCAAGCACATTTAATGGCTTTGAATTTTCATACCACTTTTACCACAAGAACAAGGTAGCTTATAAATTCCTTTTTTTGTAATGAATGTAAGGTGCAATGTTAGTTTTGAAAGGTGTCGGTGAATGCTGAGTCGCTATAAAGTTTTCCATTAACATTTTCAGATTGTGGAAGGTGAAAATACCCGCAGAAAGTCGATATAAACTGATTTTCCTCCACAAAAAATGACTTTCATTCAACAATTACTATGCATTAAAGGATACATATTTTCGAAAAATGGAAGCTGCTGTTCAAAAATTAACTATTTGCTAAATTGGATAAACATCTTGTCTATGAGTGATGATCAAATTTAAAGATTTTACTCCTTCTGGAATTATTAATCATTTGACTATTTGGTAACGAGACGAGTCTCAAAGATGTCACCCCTATCCAAATACAACAGTTGAGATGTATCTTCCTCATTTTGGTTCAACATTTTATCGCAACAGATTTTCAAAGTTGTTGAAAATTTCATCCAAGACGCAATACATCACCTGAAAATTTTAGAGAAACAACTTGTGAGTGTTGTTTTTGATGAGTAAATATATAAATTTAGTGGACAGATCATTCGGTCTTCATATTAGAGGTGATTATTTGGTTTCAGAAGAGCCAAAATTTTGTGATAGACGACCAGAATGTGTGTCTAACCTGTAAGTTTACTTTGAAGGCATGATACATATTTTGCTCTGACTAAAAATTGTGTTCAATTTGTCAGATGTATTCTTTAGAGACTTCAAAGTGGAGTTTCAATGTAAAAATAATCAAGTGCATTTTCTTTACGACTCATATTTTGCCACTCAAACAGTTTATATAAGCGATCTTCAAAATATTATATTGAATCGATAATTTAGGACTGAATATGACCCACAAAGATATTTTCACAAGTGAAAATTTTCTGTAATGATGGATTTTCACATTTAATGTGAAAAGCTATCTTTGCCCCTTGAAAAGTGAGAAAATATTAAAATAATACTTTAGTGATGTTAAGACTATGTACAAAGTATATCTTGGATAATAAATAATCATAAGGTAAACAGTTTTTCATTTTCCGATTTTCCTCAAAGCATACAAATGATAAAACAGTTAGGCAGTTTAGAATTCACTAGACCTCTTTATAACTGATTGAAGTAGTAGTAGTAGTTTATTTAAATAGGTATTCCTAATATACACTATTTAAAAAAACATTTAACTTATTCAAAATACATTCACTCAAGATTCAAAATAGTTTTATAACTATAAAATTAACACTCATATAGTCATATCATAACAGTCGTTATATATAAAAGAATGACATTAATCAAGTATTTATTTAAAATCAAGAAGAAAACTAATTCACATGAATATAAAACTAATCACTATAAAATATTGTATGCCTAATAAACAACATATTGGGTTGATTTATGATGTATTCAATCAGTTTGTGTTCTAATGTTCACGTTCTATCATTTTTTATTATTAGTGGAAGTCTATTAGGTATAGGAATCTAAACCTTTAAAGAACAGAGAATTCATGGCCATTTTCAGAATTGTTCTTTAATATGGAAATTGACTATTTCTGGTGGAATAATTGTGGATGTTATGATTCAAAATAACACATTCATTAAAATACTCAGGTTGACCTCCCTGTGTTGTCTTGAATATGAATGTCATAGTCATATATAATCTGCTTACAACTGGTAACCGTTTTACTGCATCCAACATTATAGCTACTGTAAAAAGGGGTGAATAGAACTGGGGGGAAAATAGAAACTAAAATTGAGCATCAGCTCTAAAATGCCCAAGATTATTCAAATTTAATAGAGAAAGCTTCAAATGATATGTGTTGGACAATGCATGCCTGACAACATGAAATCAGTAAATATTTCTGATATGCTATTTGCAACACTGTATATCTGTTATTTCAGTTCCACTTATGATCGTGTAACATATGCGTCGTTGAATAAACTTTATGTTCAAAGTAGAGAAAAAAAAAACAATTTACAAACTAACAAATTGGCCCAGACATACTTTAATATGTCCCGTTAACGTAGTTGTACGCAAAATTCTGATATATCGAGTAGTTTCGGATATATATTTTTTGTAGATGACTAACGTCATTTGTTTTGTTTCTATTCACGTGTTATTTCTATTGAACCGCTGTTTCTGTTCACCCTGTTTTATTTACCTAATGTTTCTATCAATTCGTGTCATAATGAACATGAAAGTTGAATAGGTATAGCGTATTCTTTGGATTTCACTAGCAGACTAACGATGCCACGCGATTATGTACCCGACCCTAGATCAAAATTTTTTAAGAAACCAAACAGGGAGTATATTGAACGGGCACTAAATGATACAAGACAAGGAATGTCATATTGGAAGGCCAGCACACTACATGAAATAAATTCGGTGTTCTATAGACACCACAAAAAGACTGACATAAAAAAACCAGTACAAACTGCTTCGTTGGAGCTAGACGAAAAAGACATATTCAAACAGCTGATTTTGTACATTGTTTTCTAAAACGACATAAGACACCAATACGGACACGGCTGTCATAAAACATCAAGAGGTCTAGAGCAGCGGTTTCATCCGACATTCTGAGTTCCCACTTTGACCTCCTTGGTAAGGAGCTGGAGGATATACCACCATCTAATATCGTCAATTCTGATGAAACCAATTTATCAGATGATCGTGGGAAAAACAAATTATCACAAAGAGAAGATGTCGTTATCCCGAACGAGTGTGCAACTCGTCCAAAATATACCCTTCAGTTATGTTCGCAGCTACTGCTGATGACAAAGTTTCACCTCCTTATATGTAGTTTACAAAACCCAGAACATGTTTTAGATGGGTAGTCTATATACAAAGATAAAACCGACGCCATTAGCTTTGGCGACTGGGTTACCAGAGTAGCAATTCCAGCATTGAAACTTGCCAGGAAAAAATTCTCATTGATGATAATCTCTTGAGTCATTTTTTTTTCAAAGACTGTTGATGACTGTTTGCAACACAATATTTCCTTCATATTCCTGCCATCAAACTCAACTCAAATGACTCCGCCTCGTAGTTGTGAAACTTTTGAAGTCATTGACGTATTCTGATATAAACTAAGCAACAAAAATTATCTCAATTGAGTATTTCACCGGTATATTAATTCCTAAAAACTAGAGTTACCTAGCTATCCCCTGTCAAAGATGTTGCTGCAAAAATTGAGGCACCAGATCTATAGAATGATCATTTATTTTTCTTATGTTGCTATATTTGTAATGAAAGTTTATATTGTTATTTTTGTAATAAACGTTTTGACGGAACATTTTCTTTAATTTTCAAAAATTTTCTCATGTCTATACACTTGAAGATACAATTTTATTATTTCTATTCGCCTTTTACATGGTTTGCTGATAAATTGAGTGCTAAAACAAGTGATGTGAATAGAAAATCGCGACATATCGAATTTTTGAAAAAAACTATGACTTTTTTGACATTGCGTTTTTGGGCCTTCTCTCTTATATCGGCAACGACACACATTTTCCAATGTTTTCCTGTTAGATAAAGTGAATACCAACTCAGCTATAGAGTCTGAAATGTTGAAAACTGATTCTATTAACCCCATTTTACCTTATTTTATTTTTGATGTACTGGGCATGCTTGAATTCAGATTATTATCAAGAATGAATCTAAAGTATTTTAATTCAGTTTCAATTTGTAGTAGAGTATTTTTATTTTGATGTCATTTATGTTTATTTGATCATAGTTATATTTATTGGAAATTATCATTGCCTTCGTTTTCTGAACATTCAATTTCAGTTTATTCATTTTCAAAAATTTGTCCAATGTACTATTTATTTTTGTAATGGCTGATGCATTAAGATCGATATTACTTTCAGAAATTAGTGTCACTGCAAAAAGATTTATAAATGCACACTCTGCATTACTCAAGCCTATGTCATTCAAATAAAAAATGAATAAAAGTGGCCCAACACACTGCCCTGTGGGACTCCAAATTGAGTTATTTCCTTAGAAATTGAATCACCTACTTTGGTCCGCTCTCTTCTACTGTGTTTGTCAAAAGAGTCATTAACAATCGCCTGAATATCATTGGTTTAATTCTGATAGTTATGAAAGCGGCTTAACTGAGTTTTTTCATATTGAAAAACATCTCGTGACTATTGAAACTGTTTGAAACTACATCCAGAGTATATTGTAATGAATCTGAAGCCGGCCCTGACCGTCCGCGTAGGAATGCGATCGACGAAACCGCAACGAATAGGATGGATCAGTACCGAAAC
>WOGP01003892.1:0-14641 GCA_015342065.1 Leptinotarsa undecemlineata | reverse complement strand
TTTAATTTTAGTCTCAAAACTATATAAATATTATATTTAGGTAAATCTCTCACATACAAGCAACGGTCTCACCACTGACGCTTCGTGATTTTGTATTCTAGTTTATTCGTTTTATTTGATGATTTTTATATTTGTATTGAATATCTGAATAAACTTATATGATATGATGATATGATATGCTCCTCGCAGAGACATTTATTTACCTTAATTTCTTAAAAAATGTTTCGTCTTAGTCATTAAAACTAGTCCACTTCCATAATTTGTTGTTATAAAAAAGTATTAACTAATTATAAGCCATATGTTTGATCTTTTTTCCTTTTTTCCATTGGCCTTGTGAATTTGAACAAATTTGCCAAAAAATATTAGAAAGGTGAATGTAAAATGTTTCATCCAGGAATAATTTTTTAAGGAGAAAACACAAGCACTACAGGAAAATATTTAAGGCGCTCTAAGAGCGGTGTCTATGTGAAAGTAACGATTAAGTTAAGTTATATCACAGTATAGGCCTTGATTTCAGATGTGTAAAGATAAATATTGGTACATTGGTACAGATCAATATTCAAAATTCATAATGTAAATTCTAACATCCTCCCATCTTAAGTCTCCGAATCATTAATAAGTGACTTAATGAACGAGATTCTTCTGAAACGGGAGATTCTGGGGAGTCGCCGAGTTATGATTGATTTTTTAATTTGAAAATTACATTTTTTCACTCACGACTGAACATACAGGTGATACTCTACTATCAGCAACTCCACTAAAACTCTCAATATGTATAATTTTCATAAAATGATTTTAGCAACCTTTTGATGAATTATCCAAGACAGTTTCTCTTCCTATATATATTTTTCGTCATCTGGAGTACCACAGGGTTCCAAACCTGGACCTCTACTATTCATAATAACCATTAGTGAGAAATAACTTGAAATGTGATCATTTATTATTTGCAGATGACCTGAAAATGTGTACATCCGTCACAACACTGCATGGTCGTGAATTTCAACAATCCCAACTGATCATTGTTGACATTTGGTGCCCTAATAATGAATTTTGAATGAATATATCAAAATGCAAGTTTGTACACTCAGCCGTTATTCAAGCTTGTTGCAGTTCTCTTATTTGTGCAATACAGTTGTTTCAGTTTTTATGAGGAGGCGAAAGATGCAGATGTTTTATTTGACAGTAAGTTTTGTTACCATATAAAGTATGAATTAACATTCTATATTCTCTTCTGAAGAATTTGGGGTTTGTTATTCGTAATTGTCAATCATTCACAACTATCTTGGCGTTGAAAACTTTGTATTTTTTTTTCAGTTTCCTTAAAATCAGAATATTGTACATCACCAGGGAACCCTGTATTTATAATGTGAACATAACTGTACCAGAAAATGTCCAGAGACGTTTTTTAAATTTCTATATTCCAAGATTGATAGTAGTTATTCTGAGAAAGGAATTGATCAAAAGCATTCATTACAAAGATCCACCTTACCTAATATAGGTGAAAACTAACTTGTAATGATAATGTGCAGGAATTTTAATGTATTTCTTTCTGATTCTGATATTTACTTCGATAAATTGCCTGATATTTCATCAAATAATGAGTTTTCTAGTAACTAGCTCAAGTTTACATATTTTTTCTCTTTTTTTTAAAGATTTTTCAGTGTTTCTTTTTCGTATATCGCTGTGAATTTATTAGGAAACTGTTTGTTGCATTTCTCTGTGAATGTAGTAATCTGTAGTATAACTGAAATCTTCATTTATTTCATTCATTTCATTATTACCAAACGTACGTATTTTATTACTTTTTGTTTAATCTGCACGGTAGTTCACCGTCCCATGGGGCGTATTTCCTATAAATAACTATTAATAAATTGGTCTTTCATTGCATTAATTGTCCCAAGCCCCCATTAATTACGATTCAGGAGTACTGAAAACAAAACGAAAATAAATCGCCATCCAAGGATACACAGATCACTATTAGATGTGACATAAATCTATCAAACGTAGATCGGTATGCATCGTCAGGGTATATTTTAATTCCGTACGCAAATAGACAATAGTTAACATTTGATTCGAACTGTTCGCGTGTTTTGGAAGCCTCTACCGGAAATCTTGCACAATAACCTTTCAATAATTTTATGCGCACGATATAATGGTGAAATTCTAGTCTTCAAAAGGTCAAGTCGAAGGAATTGTTGAGGCAATGAAAAAATTACTCAAACACAAATGTAGAAAAAATAATTACAGTTCAAATTAGAAATGAAATAAAAACCTCGAGTATTCAACAAGATCATTCGATTTATAAATAAAAACCAGATAGACTATTGCACTCTTCGTATTTTCTCGAAAATATACTGAATCTCTTCTTGTAGTCAGGGTAACAAGATCCTTTTTTGGGTATTTCTGTCCAAGGGCACCGAAAATTATGATCCAAGGCTCATTCGATTCGGAATGCCCTCTAACAAATTTTTGAAAAACTTCAAGAGCTGGGCAAACAGGTGTTATATTTAAGGAATTTTTTTCATCGTAGGATAAGCATTTAAGCTCTTAAAATTTGCATCTTCATTGATCAGGTACTGGAGTGTCTTTAAATCACTGGTGCTGCTTGTGTTTTCGCCACTAGTAGTAGAGAATCAGAGTCCTCTAGAAACATATAATAAGATTCATCTTTTGACTTTTTTCTATATCACCTTCAATGTTGTTTAAAGCCTCTGATTTTTGTTTTTCAGGTCGATTGATTTTTTTAGTTTCAGACAGGACAAGTTCTTTTACATATTCCTTTCACGCTTTTGGTACCCATTCCAGTTTAAACATTGGATGGGACACTGAGGCCAATATAGCATCATTTGCTACTGGTTCCAACTGCAAAAACCGTTCAAACCGTCTAAATTTTCTTCTTTTATATCTAGCAGAGGTCTGCAGTATTTCAGATTTCCAATTCTGAGGCTTTTGATAACCTACTGGATTCTGTATAATTCCGGTAACAGACAGCCATAATAAGTGTATTTTCCCCTTGCAGGCTTTGAATAGCTTCTGCTATTGGCTTTGAACAGTCCACATATTCATTTAAGAAGTGAATTTCATTTTCTTTCAGCGGTGGTAACTTTAAAATTTTCTTGGATTCACTAAGATGGTTCTACACGGCTAAAAGATCTTGTATTGGAGTTCCTTCGAGTTGCACATGGGGATTTAGCACATAAGTTTAACAGTGCTTGGCACTTTGATAATGCTGCGTCATATAGTTTCTTATAAACTGTATTTCTGATTCTTGCTTGTTTGAAATCAGTACTACCAATCAGGTGTAAAGTGTGTGTAGCACATCTTTCATGTCCAGGCAGAAGGCAATCACCTAATAAGTCTGATGAAGTATCTGGAAAAGCTTGTAGTACTAGAAGTGAATCATCATCTTCACCACCTTCATCTTCATTAAGTTATGCTTTTTCAAAATCTCCTAATGTTTGTGAAACATTTTCATTTTCAACTACCTCTGAATCAGACTTCCCAAATACCTCAAAAGCCTTAACCATATTTGAGGCGTTATCTGTAACCGTTTTAACAATTTTTGATGGTTTCAGATTATAGTATGAATGTATCAGCTATCATTTCAGCAACTTTTTCATATGTGTGAGCCCCCTTGAATCTTTTGCAAGCAATTGCAGCACTTTTTCTATCAAAAGTCTCACTTTCAATCCAATGGACTGTAACCCCCAAGTAACTTCTTTTAGATGAAGACCAAATATCAGCTGTACTGCACACAAATTCAACATTGTCCAACTCTAGCTCAAAGTTTTTATTAAATTCATTGTACTCATTACTAATTTTATTCTTAGCTGTAATACGACACATAAACTTAAAAGACTTATTCTCCACTATTGATACTGGTGACATGGTGTCAACAATAAATTTTACAATTAACTTGTCCAAATTAACAGATCTTGAACCACTTACATCTGTAAGAGTAGACTGCTTCAATATTTTACATGTTGATTCTGAACCACTGGTACCACTACTACTAATCTCAGTAACTTTTCTTTTTTTAAGAGTTGTATTTTTGAAATTTGTAAATCTTCCAACAGATCTGAGTGACCCTTAATCTGTAATAATCTTAATATTAATGAACTTACTCACACATATCTGTGATTACTAAATTCGTGTATATACAAAAATACTCTGTGTACTAAATTTAAAATTGTTGTTATTCTAACCTAAACTTTTTCCGTTTGGTTCGTAAGTTACATACACATTTCTGACAAACATGTAATATGCAAGCAAAATAAAATAAGACTTACGTCTCCATGTTCGAGATTCCGAATCTCACAATGGCGATATCTTTAATATTTTCCGAGATATTTGCAAAAAACGTTACCTCACCTGTTTTTTTACTAAATTGTTTATAACTTTTGCAATTTTTTCGAGCCCCTCTTGAAATTTTTCAAAAAGTTGCTAGAGTTCATTCCGAATCGAATGAGCCCTGGAATATAATTTTCGGTGCCCGTGGACAGAAGTTCCAAAAAAAGAATCTTGTGACCCATACTATTAGGGTGAATGCTGTAGACGAATTTAATTAATTAAATCTGCCCATTGACAGAGAAGCACGTATCAAATGATACGCTTATACGCATCATGATGGGGCATTTCACCAATTGTATTTACAAAGACACCTGCTTTATTAGATATTCAATTACGTGTGGATAACGACCATAGAAAAGGGAGATTATTTAGAATTAATAAATGATGATTTCCCCTATAACTTAGACAGCAAGTGTGCAAAATCGGATTTTTATGGACATGGTATTGTCGCTGTAGTCATTCGACCCCCATGCAATACTTTTATTATGAAAGGGACTTGCATAGTTCTTTTAAACAGTCAGTATTGTTCTAAGGAACAATAAGGGTGATTGTTTTTTATGAATATTCATAATAAATTGGAAATTATTGAAGGTACCCTCAATGAGGGAATTTCATTTCAATTATTCATAATTGATAAATATTAGGTTATATACACATCTCATTTCAATAGCCGTGTGATGTGTTCATAGGAAAACTTTAGTTCAGCTTCTTTGAAGAACTCGTAAAGTTCGCCTGATATATGATGCGTGAAAATTGATAATCAGTGGATCAGAACAAGTATTTAATTTTATTCTGTCTAATAAATGAAGTTATCCTCATTTGTGGCCGGTAAATAAAACATTGTCTAGTAACACTCTTTGTTTTTGAGGACGATGACGTTAAAGTTTCTGCTTCTGACCAGTTCCTGCTCAAAAATGATGATTAGAAGTGTCACTGTAATCTGTACAAAATGTACAAGCTGTGAACGGCCTCATTGACGGAAACTTAGATTGGATATGGAGATATGGAACAGAAATAGATATCATTCTTGGTAACGTTACACAACGTGACATATGAAAAATAATTTATATAAAATGTCATTGACATAGAACACTATCATCCTCAAAAGTGTACTTCGAAATTTCAGGACCATATTTAGATAAAATTGGCCTCTTCTGAAGAAAAAAACTCGGATGGTGAAAAATGCATCGAGAAGAGAGTTCTGGTGATTGAGAACAGTGCTTGTTTTGGAGATGCACTCATTTTAATAATATTAACACCTAATGACCCCGGAATAGATAACTTTGCTCTTGTTACCATGACAGATCGTTCAAACATTCATATAGTTAATTGATTCAATCCCGAATGAATGTCATTCAAAAATATTTTCTCAATGAATCATAGCAGAAAATAGCCCTTACTGGGAAAATACATATATCGTTCATTATCAAAGTTCAATACCGAATCTCTAGCTTCAAGCCAGAATCTTCAGGATTCCAATTTTAATCATAAAATTATCCAGCCGACTAAAAGGGTACAGAAAATAAAGTATAGCTCCACTGTATCAAAAGTTCATTAAATCTCAAAAATGTAATATAGGTGTTCTTACGCCGAAGTACTCATTAACTTTTAATATAGCCTTAAAGATATTAATCTTTCGCTGCAAGGTTTTACGCAAATGAAGTACACGGGTGATGCGAGAAAAAAGACTTTCTACCGTCTCTACCTGAGTCGTTTATTATTATTTATATACCTACTTGCCGTTTTAGCCACTCAGATTAGGGTTATTATATTGTAATAACCCCGCTTCCGAGTAGCGTAATTGCATTTTATTGAAAGTCCCCAGTCGAGCGATAAATTTAATTAATTCAAAATGGCTCCAATGCGATTTCAGTTCGCTTTGAAATGTCATCATGAAATTGTGGCAATCAGAAAATACAGAAATCTGTGACTGTTCAAATGCTTAACACTTCGTGTTGAATTTTTATCAGCACGTCATACATTATTGTTACAGCATTCAGAAAAATGTGCATTTTCGAGAAGTTGCAGTACATTGTTTCCTGTCAAAAATTGATAGTTTCTATGGAAACATTTTCGAAACACTGTTTCACGTAAAAAACTTTTTTTACCAAAAACAATTTTTGAGACACCCTGTATATTCCTGCATATTTGCCATATTTGCTCTTGATGTTTTACCACAGTCATCTTTGAAACACAGAGCTTTTAGGTTTTTTCATGTAGATTTTGAAATGCACACTTTGATCAAGTAGGCTTCGGACAACGCGACTCGGCAATAAAACAGAAAGTAGTAGCTATCAAATGTAGGGAAAATTTTTCTCAGCAGTAATTAAAATGTACAGTTTCAATAAAACTGGTAACAATTTATACTGTATTCACTACTAATAAATGAAACATCAACAATAATAATAATGATAAAGAACAAACAATGAGATGTATTTCTCAGAGAAGATGTTCGAAATGTTAACCAGCTTCTCCTACATACAGGCGACACCTTTTCTGAGCGTTATTTGCCGAAGCAAAACTTTGCATCACTGCCGCTTACAATTCGTATCTAGAATTGCTCGGCAATTCGAAAATAACATTTTTCAAGTTTTCCTAGGGATGAAAGTCCATAGGCGTTAGGTCCGGCGACCTGGCCGGCCAACGGTTGGGTCCTTGGTTGGCTATCCAATTATTACCAAAACTCGCAGCCAAAAAATTGTTGACATATGCTGTGTTGTGAAGTGAAGCTTGCCTGCCCACACAATAAATCCAAATCTTCCTTGACTTCTCTGCTCCACAATAGAATTAGGATTTTGTTGTGATTTAAATACTTTCAAATGTGTTCGAATTATTTGTTATAACAAATTTTCCACCCCGTTGAGAAATCTCCAAAACATGTTTTTGAGTGCATGAACAATTTTCTAAACCGACGATAATCAATCGTTGTTCACGCAATTCATTCTTGATATAAAACAATGAAACAGTCATTGGTAAGATGACTCGAATCGGAAAGTCTTCCACAGGCTGGAAAAAAAATTTTATTTTATTTTCGTGAAAAAAATATATTCCCCAGAATTAACGACAAATTATTTGCATTGTGAAAAAATTGAAAATCACACAGTTTTTGAATTTGATAGGCAGAATTGGAACTTATGGCGTAGAATGGATATAAAGAAAACATTTTTTCCACATCTGAACAAAAACTGTCCTCTGATGCGCGTTTAGCTAACTATTTTAGCGATGCTTGATAAAATGAGAAACAGTCCTACTCTCACATACTTGAATTTAAGGAGAACCCAATACGATTTCGAAGTCTCGCAGTCATCACACATACCACTGATGATGTCTGCCGCAGTATCAGGCGAAACGCTTGGCACTTCAGGTTCCATTCGACCACCAGCCCGGACTTTATTCTTTTTAATCGTGAGCCCAGCTGCGAAAGCCATGTTCTCATATAATTGAGTTTGTTCAAACTTCTCCCATTACCTTTCCACTTTTACATTTCTGTTGATATTTTCTATTGAGAACCTTGTACTTGTGAAGAAACTTTTATTTTTTCGTATCATCCGTGCCAAGTCTTTATTCCACCTTGGAAATATTTATGTTTCAATTTTGGTTTATCGTATGTTCATTGTACGTAGAGATGTTAGCTTTCTTCAGTTGTTCTGCTGCCAAGTCTGAGTTTATATACTCCCTTATTCCAGTGTTTATTCGGTGCAAGCAACTATCTTTTTTTTTTTGTTTTTCTTGTGTTTCGATGAGTTATAATCGAAGTTGATGTGCTGAGAATTGTTACTCAAGTAGAAACTAACGTCTATTACTTCACAAACCCTCGTATAAAGGTTCCTTGACTACGTTCAATATGTCTGCATTTATAAATTGGATATATGCTTAGCTCTTTCATTGGTGTCAATACTGTCCCAGGTCAAATAGTATATATCAATGTTACAACGAATTATGAGCCGTGATTTGCAGGCACACCAAGTGCATTACTAGCTCTTCTACATGTTGGTTGGTGGAGGATCCACAATACTCTTTAAGACCTACACTGATCCTTCCAAGTCCTCCATCACTAGGTATTTTCAGGTTGAGCGCTGTCAAGTCCTTGATTCAAAAATTGCTTGTTCTTTTCGGATATCTAAACATGTTTTTGGGATCCCGATATTTCTATAGATCGCCGAGACCTTTTTACTACGTTGGAAGTGAAAGGCAAGTAAAAGAAATCTATCGTTGTCTATCCCGTCCTTCTATTCATATAGGTCTATTCACTTCCCATTGATATGGAGGGAGGGAGAAAATGTAGACGTTTGGGATGTATACACTGCTTTTCTTTAATGTGCCCCGACTTTTTTGAACGGGTCAACTCAAAATATTGAAGTTTAGGATAATGAAATTTATCGTTGTCTATCCCGTCCTTCTATTCATATGGGTCCATTCACTTCCCATTAATATGGAGGGAGGGAGACATTGTAAACGTTTGGGATGTATACAGTGCTTTTCTTTAATGTGCCTCGACTTTTTTGAACGGGTCAACTCAAAATATTGAAGTTTAGTATAATGAAATTAATGCATGAACACTGTATTCGGTAAAATTGACAGATGAAACTTTCAAGATGGCAACTGGGCGCCAGCTGGGAAAAAAACTAAATGGAAAGGGGGGAATCTTGTGAAACATATTTTTGAAGCTCCTGACAAATGCTTCACAACCCAAGAATATTATGTCAATATCTTCAACTACTACAAAATGGCGGAACTTTCAATAATTGCCTGAATACATTGACATATAACTACATAATATGAGGTAATTAGCTTGAGGTCAGTTCAGAAGATGTTTGAAATGGTTGCCTTAAACTTCTTGACATATGAACAGCCTATCCGATATTACAAGCCGAACATTTTTGAATACAGTGACGTCAATATCTCTAGAAATATTCAATATTATCTGCCGTATATTCAATATTGAAGCAGGTTCAGTTTCGTAAAACTTTTGCTTCAAATAACCCCATAAAAAAGTCCAAAGGTGTCAAATTTGGCGAGCGGGCTGGCTATTCTGTATGACCTCGACGGCCAATCCATCGACCGGGAAAAGTAGTATCCAAATAGTTTCTTACTTGTCTGTAGTATTGTGGTGTTGCTCCATCTTGTTGGAATACAATATCCATATCAAATTCATCAGGATTCGCTTCGATTTCAGTGATGAGAGGGTCAACAGCAGTTTCCAGCATATTCAAATACATTTTTCCTGAAATTGATCAATAAATAGAGGTCCTACAAATGGTTTCTCAATATTCCTGCACAAACGTAAATTTTTCTGGATATTAGGTATGTGTTTTCCGGATGCCTTGCAATGGTTTCCGTTATGATTTCGCTGAATTCTGTTTTTTGATCAGGGTCATCTTCAGTTAATTGGTCTACCATTTTAATTTTGTATGGATGATACCTATTCCTCTTCAAAAGTCTCAACACAGTAACAGAGTGTTGTAGTTTACCGGTAGTTGTGAGTTTGGATACAAGTTCCCTCAAATATTTTCTACAAATAGGCCGATTCGGAAAACGTTCATTGAAAATACTTTCGGTATCGTGAAACTACGCGCCGCACAGTAAATTAAAATCGCTTCAAGTTATTTTTCCAATGGACAAGAATTGACCATTTCAGAGATTGTCTTCAGGAAATTATTAAATGTTCCGCCACTTTGAAGTAAGTGAAGATATTGACTTCATATTCTAGGGTTATGAAGTATTTGTCAGGAGCTTCAAAATAATATGTACAAGTTGCCATCTGGAAAGTTTCATCTGTCAATTTCACTTCAAAATAAAGTATTAATCAAAATTACCAACCATATTAGGTCCGTCATCTGAAATAAGCAAAAAACTGATATCAACGAAAATTGCTGGTAAGTACATTTTCAGTATTTCAGTACATTTCTTTGAAAGTGGTGGGAAATGATTACTTATCAATTTTATCAGTTCCGACTTCCATTGTCTAAAATTATTCTACTATGATAGTATTATGATACTATGAATGGAAAAACAAAGTTAAATTAAATGAATAGCTGAAATATCAGTTATATTGAACAATAAAACGTGAAATGCGAATGCAATAAAACAAATAATATATTTTCTGATTGATTCGGTCAGAAAGACAAAAAAAAACAAAATAGTCAATGAAAATGACTACATAGTAAAAAGAAACTGATAAATAAGAGAATAAGAATAAAAAAGTAAGCAAAAAAGTAAAAATTAATCAAAAAAATTCCAAACAAAGTTACTTCATGACGTTTCGATTGTTAGCACCCACAATCGTCTTCGGGTGATGACTGTGGTCATTTTCATTTTGCATCTTGATTACTTTATTCATTTCCTTGTATTTTCATTTCACGTTTCACTGTTTAATATAATTGACATTTTAGCTATTCATTCTAATTTTATTTGTTCTTTCATAGATTTCATATATCGTAGTAGAATCATATTAGATAATGGAAGTCCGAACTAACAAAGAAAATAATGAATCCTAAATGGGTCTGTGGCTGGGTAATCTTCAAAAGTTTCAGATTGCATGACTGTAAAAAACTCGAAATAATTCTTTTTCATATCCATACTGTTACCAGTACATCCTTCCATCAAACTCTTAATTCAAAGAGAATTTGAACGGATATATGACTACGTATTTCGCAGAAAGATTCATCAAGATCATTCCAAGACTTAAATGAGTCACTTTAATTAATGTTTCGTTTAAACACGTGTAAAGTTAATAAGGACGTTCAACACTTCCACTTAATTAATACATACTTTTCAGGAAAGCAAAACCGCGCTGAAACATTTCAGTAAGATGTGAAACAGTTCGTTGATATGCAGATCAGTCCCGCTCGAAATTGCCGCTAAGTATTCAGCTTCCTGAGGCAAACGAATTCAATTCCTTATAAAGGAAAACGATCCTTTTTCCGAAAAGGTCATTCTAATTCATTGACGAGATGAATAAATTTATTGTCATTTTCTCGGTAGTAAAAATAGCGCTTCTAAAGTGCATCCTAGAAGAGCGATAAATTTTCGAGGAGATTTATTAGATCGTTCGGAAAACGTGTTATTTTCGTTGTTACTGCTGCGACTGATGAGTTGATGGACTCTTTGCCAAGTTATTATCTCGTACGACATGCCAAAACATTTCACGATTTGTAGCCAACGTATTCTATAAACGACAAGAATGGAAAACTTTTGAATTTTTTCACAGAAAAATTGTTCTTTGCTTATCAGATTCATTGTTGATGACATTTTATCATCGTCTCATACAAGCACTGTGGTGGAGTCATTTTCCAGAGCATGAGAAAGTTACGAACGAAAAGTTGAAGCAACTCTTCTACGTTCACACATTCGAAAGTAAGTTATTCACCTTCAGATTATCTTTATCGAGAAAAAATTATTAAGGTAGATCTCCATCATTTGGCAGAATTAAGTTTTACTTTGTTCTAATTGCTCCTGCTTCATGGTTACCTTACATTCATCTCATAAAGTAGGAGTAGTAACACGCTCTAATAATGACATCTGAAATGATGACAAAAATTCTAAATGAAGTTATTTGGAAAAAACTTTTTTTTATTCTACTACATAAAGTCGTAATATTATGGAAAACGAATGAGTGTTTCATCTTGTTAAGTTATTCCGAACGGTACTGATGAGGTGAAAAGGTAACTGACTCATCCTGAAACTTTGAAGTTCACTATTAAGGATGATAGTTTTCTATGTAAGTGGAATATCATATCAATATGCTTACATATACGAGGGTTGCCTTTTTGTTTCGGGATTTGGCAACCCTAGTGTTGCAATCTGCTAACTGACAGCTCTATCGTAAAGTTGGACTTTTTTAGCTTATACCTACGTACTCGAACGTTTTGACATACGCGCGCTATTTGTGTTGTTTACAGTAACATGAAAGATTCATCTATCCCCAAAAATGGACTTTAATCGTGAACATTTTCGTGCAATTATTTTTTACAACTTCCGACGTGGATTCATTCAGCAACAGTGCATGGGTAAACTTAATTAAATTTTTGGCGATGAAGATCCATCAAGGACCAGTGTTTATCGATGGTATGGTGAATTGAATCCTGGTCGTAGTTCACACCAAGACGAATTTCTTGAAGGTCGTTCAAAATCAGTTGTTGTTCCGAAAAATATTGATGCTGTACGCGAACTTATATTGCAAGATCGTCATGTGACCTATCGTGAGATTGAGACAACCTTAGGCATTAGCAGGACCAGCATACATTCAATATGGCATAAACATTTGACTGTCAAAAAAATTTATTCACATTGGATCCCACATAATTTGTCAATCGCCCAAAAAAAGGCTCGTGTCGATTGGTCGAAGGAAATGCTCAAAAAATACGATCACGGTGCTTTGAAACACATCTATGACACCGTGACAGATGATCAATCGTGGATTTACGCGTATGAGACTGAAAGCAAACAGCAGTTGACTGTGTGGATCTTTCAAGATGAACCAAATCCAACAAAAGTTGTTCGCGCACGAAGCACTTCCAAGCAAATGGGCGCCTGTTTTTTCGGAAATACTGGGCATGTCGCAACCGTACCACTTGAACAACGCAGGACAGTCAATTTTCTGAGTGGTAGGTACGCAACCATTTGTTTGCTAGTTGTCTTCCAAGAAATCAGGAAAACCAACCGCCGAAGACGGATCACTCTTTACCACGACAATGCTAGTTCTCACACATTGGCTCGAACAACTGCATTTTTGAGCATCCAAAACTTATAGTCCTGACTTGGCACCGAATTAGTTCTTTTTATTCCCGCACGTAAAGTAATGACTATTACTGGAGTTTTTTTCCAACACCAAATCGTTATTTTTAACACCTCGACACGTGTTTCGATCAACAAGTGACCATCTTCAAGAGGAAGAATAAACTGGAAACTTCCCTAAGCTAACGCTATTTATGTTATATCATACAGGTAAACCATACAGGTATACCACACATTCAGGTATACCACACCAATATTAATTTTACAATTTGCCTTATCTATTATTTTACAATATGTCCTTATGGCCATACAATATGTCCTTATGGACCATAAGGATGGGTAATCCAAAACTTGAGAGGAAGGTTGAATGAGATCAAGTATAAACATAATTGATTGTACTCGGACTGACCCAACAAAAGCTTCTGAGGTAATACCATTAATCATATGATAAAATTTCATGAAGTAAAATGAAAAGCATTTGATTTTTTTGCGAAAATATGAATTCATTTTGTTTCATACTTTCACCTGCAGTATTAACTCCAGATAATACTTTTTGTGGAGAATACTTGAGGTTGAAATGAAAAACTGTGTCATCAAATTCAATATTTTCGTTTCCTTTTCATTTATAGTCACTTTTTAAACGATTTTTAAAATGTCTTGGAAGAGTAGAAGGATTGTAGTTCTTTCTTTTCAATACTTTCACTCATTTTTTTCTCATTATTTTATCCTTTGGGAACCTAAAGTCATTATATGAAATGACTCATCTATAAACCAATGCACTTTCCGTTTTCTTGTACCTTTCCGCACAATTAAAATCATCACGAATGCACCACCACCAAAAATGCATGATATTCAAATATATCACTTAAACACTTTTAAAACACACACAAACTAAACTCGATGAAAAAACGAATTGTTTCTTACGAGCTGTAAGCAAAGAAAAAGTTGAAACTCAATGTTGCAAAAACAAGCCGAATGGATCCGATATGACATACATTTTCATTGCCAAATAAACCAATAAATTGTGATATGGGTACCTATTCCATTTTCCTGAGAAAATGAACGATCAATTAAAATTTTCTGTGATTATTAATTTTGTTAAGAACAAAGCCAGCAAACAAATAAATATACACTAATAAGATCCCTCGAATCCACGAATTAAGCATAAAAATGGACAATAATTTATTTATTTATTTACGGAAATGCCTATTTTTTACAAGATAATTAACAAGTAATGTATTTAACAGTAATATAAGCTAGGTTTAAGGAAAAAATATACAGAATAAAATAAAATAAAAAAATCGTAAAAATAATGAATTACAATCTTTTCACAGTCTTTTTAAATATTTCCAAAGAAGAATTAAAAAATTCTAAATCTACATTGTATGTATTTGCAAGTCTCAAAATTCTACCTACAGATTCATTCCGGTCATAGTTGGTGCGACAAAAGGGTACTTTGAAGATATCCGAACTTCTTGTTCTTCTTAGATTCACATTCAAAGTTATAAGTTCGATAAGTTCCGGGGAATTGATTATTTTATGAATTAGTGTGAGG
>WOGP01003891.1:0-14641 GCA_015342065.1 Leptinotarsa undecemlineata | reverse complement strand
CACGCGCTTCTTGATGAACTTGTGACTCAACTGCCATCGCTGTTTCGACCGACCAATTCATCATCATTCGTGTTAGGTTAAACTTCTGCACTGTCCTGAAAAGAGTAAGCCTGAAAGTGGAGGCCTCGTTTTGCCTAAAATCACCGGGATTCAATTATTCACTATAAATAACGATACCTGTAAGTGTGTGGAAGTAATTTTCCGAGTTTTTTGGCCGTAATCTGCAGGATTTTATGTCTGACATTTCGTTTACTATTGCGGTATACATTATCAAAAGCGATGTGTAAACTGTTTCAGTGCCGGAGTTGGCACTCGAGTTGTTGTTCCTGTTCTTTCAAAAGCAGTAACTACGATGTTTGCATTTATAATAATAATAATAAATTGACTTCATTCATCTAAAATAAATTAGATGAATAGGCGGATTATCAGTATGAGGTGTTTTTCAAATCAACCTTATTTGACTCTGGTTTTATATTATTATGGGTGAGCATTGCTTGATTTCTCTTAATTGGATTGCCTGACCTTGTTTGTGTACTTTCAAGGACAGGTAGCCAGATTTTATGATGTTCATTGCCCCTCCTGTAGGTAACGCGACCGTTACCACATCTACCGCAGTAGAAGACAAAACGTCTGGCATGAAAACCTGCAGACCATCGCCAAAAATTCCAGAAAATAGCTTTCACACAGTTATCTTTGGCCGTGAGAGTACACATTCTTCGATACCTGCAAGGTTTTGATTTGTTGAGAGATTATGCAAGTAACACTTATTGTGAGACTTTCACTAAACATTCCACAAAATCGCAAAACGCATTTCATGCAACACACATTTCTTGCTTGAACACGCCTAGGTTAGTTGTTTACAACAGTAAATTTCAAAATATTCTGACAGAATTCAGCAAGGTAGTAATGTGAATGGTGAATAATTAAGATTACAGTACTAAACCTTGAGACATTTACTAATTCGATTTCGAATTAGTAACCAGGTTACTAATTCGATTTCGAATTAGTAACCAGGTTACTAATTCGAATGGGGTGAATGGGGTGAAAGTAACCAGGTTCAATTCAATGCCACAAAAACCCTGGCATCGGTTTTCTCCAAAGAAATAAATGTCTTCGAACCGGATGTAATGATGTCATGTCAGACGATTCCACTTTCTGCTTCGAAAAGTTTGATGGGAGTTGAAATGGACACCAATATGTTTTGGTACAATCATGTTGCTGGAATTGCAAAGGCTGCTCCTCAAAAGCCTAAAACACTGTTCCGAACCAGAAAATTGTACACACCTCAGCAACTTTTGATGCTTTATAAAGCTCAGATCAGACCTTCGTATTGTTCTCATGTATGAAGCTCTGCCCCCAAAAATACCCTGGAGTTGCTGGATTCCATTCAGAAACAAGCCATCTGCCTGATTGGAGACGCGAACATCACGTGCAACCTTTATAGCCAGGAACATCGAAGAAAGGTTGGAAATTTATCTCTCTTCTATTTCCACGGGAAGTGTTCAAGTGACTTAGCACATTTGATTCTATTGAAAGTGATACGTATCAGAAATTCGCGAAGGAATGTAGCTACACATCGTTCTCAGGCTCAACTCAGTACACCTCGAACTTCACTGTTCAATAACTCATTTGGAGAATTGCGTTCTTCCAAATGGATTTAATCTTCAGTGATTCAAATCCAATGTGAATCGCTACTTTCGCACAGGCACCGCTCTGAGAGCGACTTAAGGATTTTCCTGTAATTCTGATGTTTTGTCCTTGAAAAAAATCAGGTAATGCCTGCAATACTTTTTCGAAGCGCTGTTGAATGTGTTCATCCGAAATGTAAATATATCAAAAGAAAACTCTCTATTTACCAAAAAAATCTGGTGAATGTTATTTCAACAGTGAGAACCTAAGCCCTATTATTCTCCATAACAAACAAAATTCTTCAATTACGCATTTCCATTTTGTTCTCGTGACATTGAGAACAACTGCTGATGTTTATTTTCGCAGTTGTTCTTCCAAACTTGAAAGCATTTTCTCAATAGTCCACGCGCTGACATCAAGAATATGCAGGAGTATTCTGAAGGCTGATATTTTTGATAGGGTCAACTTTTACTGATTGAGAGTTACTGTAGAGTCAGAATTTCCGGTACTAGGCCCCTGGACCTGAAAAGTTCAGAAATTCTATGATATCAATCTGCTTCACCTTAGGCTCATACAAACTAATAAACCCGATGTAGTTATTTTTGTCCAAAAGAGCAAGACGGTATTCGTCGTGGAGTTTTCTGCTCCCTTTCAGGCAAATATCGTCCGAAGAGAGTAGAAAAATTGAATGAAGTATCCAAAATTTTTAATCGATCTCTGTAGACTCTATCAAGAGCACGCTATTGAGCTGGTGGTCTTATTCATTTGAGTCCTCGGTGGAATGATGCCTTCTCTACTTTCGAGTCGGACAAATGCAGACGGTTGTCATTCTTGGCTCATTGTGTCTACTTGGGTCATATGATCCTGGAACCCAATGATCCCCCATGTCACGGAGTGGAGAATTGTCATTAGTTTTTAATGCTAGCGCACCATCCCGAATGCATCTGAGCTCCGAGGAAACGGTCCGAACAGGTTATCCATCAGTAAAAAATAATAATGATGATAATACTATAATAGTAATATAATATTTGTTGATCTTCAGGAAAACAAGATTCATTGACAGGTCAAAATGCAAAATGAAAAACACACAGAAAAATTACAAAAATAATGACGAATGCTCACTCAATGATAGTGATTGGATACTTTATTTCGAGAAGTGAAAAAGTAGATAATTTGAATAGCATAGAAACTCTATATAAAAACCAAAAAAGATATAATTATAGACATTTATATACACGATGAATATTGAATATTGGTCGGCAATTTTCTTGATAATTTATATTGAATGAAGGGCTCTTGCTTTACCTCAAAGTATGATGTTGAGATTGAGCTGTGAATACGCAATGGCAGAGTTAACTAAACTTGGTCGCAACTATTTCGTAGTATAGAACGGTCCATTCAAACTTTGATAAATGCAATAAATATGATTATCCCAACTCAGATGCCAAAAAATTTCATTCCATTTTCAGGTTGAAGTTTATTAATTACACAAATATTTTAAGGAACATCTCTTCCAAAATAAAATTTTACTCATCCACCTTTTCTAATTTGATGAGTTGTTCAGCAATATCATCTGATATAAGTATGACAGTATCACCAGCGAACACGTTTGTATGACTATCAAACACCTGTGGAGGTGGATCACTAACATGACAGTTAATAATCCAAGGTCCAAGAAGTGAGCCTTGGGGTATACCAAGCTGCCATTTTTGAATCAATAGAATAGAATCATCTTGGAATACCGCCGCACTTATCCCCGTCATAAATGATTCAATTTAATTATTGTTATTGCTAGAACTACTGACTGATATGGTTCTTCCACATCTGCTTCATCAACTTTATGGTTTAAATGTTTGATTTAGAAAATTTCAGACTTGGAGAATTAACGAATCACTTCTAATCACTCAATCCACAGATATTACACTTCAGAAAACTTCTGCCCGTTACTGAAGCTAGCTCTCCAACTACAAGATAATCATATCTAGACGCATTCCTCGTTATTTATAGAGAGGCGGTCTCGTAAATTAATCATTTGTGCTAAAGCATAATTATAGAATTTCGTTGTCTCTGGAACATCTGGAGTAAAATAAATTAAACGAAAGAGCATAAATTACTTAGCATTCACACCTGTGCAATGTGCATTCGGTCGGTAACACTAAAATAGAAAATTAATTAAAAAGTTGAAATGGATGGGTTTCATTATTGCTACTGTAAGAATCATCTGTTGAATTCTAAATAAAAAACACGCTTGACAGGTCTCTTATAGTTGCTGGAAAGAGACATCACTACGCGTGTTTTGAAAACGGATTGATGGATGTTTCCATAAATATTGTTGGAATACCTCTCCGTGGTTGTCCTCACTTGCTATTTCACTGAAAAATTAAAATGAGCTACTTTCTCAGCTGTTGAAGTACTGACATTCCAAAAAGATCGTGTCATCGTTGTTGGGGAATACGAGGAAAAACTTCACAACTTTTCAGAAGTTATTTGGTTGGTAGAAAACAAATGGTTGAAATAAATAATACTGTCAGCTCACAAAGGGAAATGTTATGTATGGTATACCTCGGGGAACTATGATTGGACCCATGATCTTCTCAATATATATTAACAGCCTACTCACTATGGAAATAGATGGTTTAATTTGAAGTTTTGCTGATGGCACGGACATACTTTATACCGACGAAAATTGGAATAGTTTGAAAACCAAAGTGAAAACTCATATTTAAACATCAATAGATTGGTTCGATCACAAGTAACTCACGATTAACTTTGAAAAAACCAAGTTACTGCCATTTGTAAGCTACGAAAGTCATTTGTTGAAAAACATGGGAATTTCGCGAGCAAACCAAATTAAATACCTGGAAGTTACAATAGATCCTCATCTTAGGTGGAATGAACATATTATAGAGATCTCGAAGTCGCTAAGATACACACTACATAAATTTAAATACTTGATCTATCTTCGTTATCAATCACCTTACAATAATATACTACGCCTTAGTACAATCTGGACTCCAGTATGATATACTGAGCTGAGATATCCTACTACAGAGAAAATGAATCAAAGGCATGTACCACAAAAAATACTATTCTTCTGATCAAATCTTCATTGACTCGAAGCTACTCGATACCAGACAAATAAACATATACAACTTAACCTTGTATATATACAAAAACAAAATGACACTTCGGCCAATTAGACACGATTATAATACCCTCACTAAATCACGGGGTGATTTTTAAGTGAACGCAACAAAAAAATCCATTGGTCAACACTCATACAAATACCACAGTGGAAAAATCTTCAACTACTTGCGAACATGAACAAGATCTACACACAAATCATAGAAAAGGATGACAAAATTACATGAATTGGGCTTCAAATTGCTTTCTCATTTATCGTATTTTGCAGATCTAGCCCCAGCGATTTTTTCCTGTTCTCAGGTAATCCATGAAACTGAGGCTGATTGTGAAGCTGAAGACAAATCGAACTATAAAAATGATATCGAAAATGAAATCGAATTCTATCTGAAATTTGTTTTTTTATGTCAACCTACTTTCAGTCCAACTGTTATTAAAGAATCTTCTGTTGAGTTCACATCAATTCCTTCATCAACACGGTGAATGCAGTTGCATTTTCCTCACACTCAGCAAATTCATTTGATCATTCATGATGTTTACGAGTCATACCAAATTATCTCCATTTACATTTTCACTTCCTGAAGTAGCTTCAATTGCGTAATTTATGTCCTAGTTACAAGTGTATCTACATCTGATCTGCATCTCGTTAACATTCTGAATACAAGACCTGACTGATGTTTCACTACACGTTTGTTTTTACTTGATCTATGTGGTGTGAGAATATAATCATGCATGTGGACGCTTGTATAAAATTATTATGTAATAGAGGAGTTTTTCAGAATACGAAACTCTCTGCAGGTCTGTATTCGAAAGGATACATTAAAGGTAGTTCGACAAGGATCGTTTCATTTTACCGATTAATTTATTGATTTTATACAACTTTTTTTATACTAATATCTCACTAATACCAGTAAAAATCCACTTTGAAGGGAAATTAGAGAGGTTTGATAATGCAAATTTGAAATTATCCTGTATTTTGACAATTTTATAACCTGGATTTTTCGCTGTATGCAACTGGGGCAGAAATTTTCTTTGTTATCGTTTCAGTTGGAGTGCTAATACCGCTACCTTCCAGAAAATGCATTTTGGTTCAGGATAAAAAACAGGCATTGAAATTGGTCCCTTTTAACATTAGCAATTCTTTGAATAGTTCGTTATCGGCAATTAACGTCAAGAAGAGTGATTCAATCACGCCACTGAAGATGAATGACGCAGTTGCAGTTGAAACGTTTGGATATTTACCGAAGAAGACCACGGCAAAACCCAGAATCTAACTAAAGCATTGACGCCATCCGTAAAAGCCTATATTCCTGAATCGCAATGCATTTGAGAAAAGAAATTTACCACTGGAATTTTTTTTCGATCTCTCTAAAGCATACGACTAATTAAGTTGAAAAGATGTGGAATAAGATATAATGCTTCAGAATGGTTCAAATCTTATTCAAGTGACAGCGGACAAAATGTAAAAATCGTCTCGGAAAGTATAATTAATTGGCAAGTCAGATAAGAAGAAAAATAATATACTCGTCCCAGAGGAATTCATAACTGGGCCTTTTTTATTTATTGCTTTATGAACGATATTATTGAAATTTTAATGACAAAAATAATGATTCTTATCAGATTAGTAATTATGCAGCTGATACGAATTTGTTAATATCAGAGAAACATATTCCAGGTTTAATAATTAAATCAAATGAGTTGATGAATGATACACAACATTGGTTCATGAAAAATTATTTGATATTGAATAAAGAAGAAACAAAAACTTCTCTTTTTCAAAAACAATATCCAAAAACCCCATCAACGATAAAGATACTGGAAAACAAAATAAAAATAGAAATAGAGTCTAATTTCATGATCATATATCTTCATTGGCGTGAATACATAAGTACTCTAGGAAAAAAACTCAAAAAATTATTTTATAGTATTGAAGTTGTGAGCAAATATTCGAAAGAATAATCATTAAGAGAGAGAGAGAGAGAGGACATTGGCAGATCAAGATCTTCAGATGATGTGGAGCTGCAGATTTTTCCGGGATTTTCTGCAGCTGATAAAGCAAGTACGCCACTGGAATCAATGAAGGAGGGCCAATTAATTTTTATTGTTGTTTCCATTTTTATCGTTGTTTTATTCAATATTGAAAACTTATCTTTATCTACATTGTTAGTTATTCATTAAATCATTGAGAATAATTTATTTTGCTCATTTAGATTTGGCACAATATTTTATAGGAGTAATATGAACCTGATTGAAATATTCAAAATTCAGAAAGAAGTCATTGGTAGTATTTTCAAACAGCCGTCGCATCTCTAGAAAAAATAGCATTTTGCCAATATCAGGTCTAGGTATGAATTTATGAATGTTTTGTTCACCTTTTTAGAAATAAATTAAAACTCAAAGCAGAAAGTGAAAATCATTATTTGATAAATTATCAAATGAAATACTTCAGCAGTTTCATCAAATCCAGAAAACACGTGTTTTGTTTTAATAATAACAATTCATTTTCTATAGGAATTTGAGATATTTTTGTTGAACTATCTCTTGTCGTATCAAGTGAAATTCAATAACTGGGAACAATATTTTTGAAAGGTATCACTTTTTTATAATTGTCATATTTTGTAGAGCAGAAACATATGTCTTTAACACCAATAGCTGTTTTTTTATAAAATAAAAAGAAAAAAACATCAACTAATTCCATATAAGATTTCATTATACTTTTGGTTACCTCGATGATATCCAACATCATATTATATTTTCAAATATTGCCATTTGCAAAAAAAATATTTGAAGATATACAGGGTGTTCATTAAACATGCGGCAATAAATTGAGGGACTATTCCCTTGAGTTTTTTGAGGATATTTTGTCCTTGGACGATTTTTGATACAGCGCTTTGTTTAGATACATAAGGGGAGATAACAATTTTGGTAATTTCAAAATTATTAACGTATCCAAAATTGAAGTGAAGCCTACTACGCTGGACCTATCAAGTAATAAAAAATCTAACAATTGCGTTGGTACCTATCAACAACATTTCGATTTCTACAAATCGCTGCAGACATGCAAGTTTCTGGGTGTAACGCAATCAGAAACGATCCTGGTATTTTTGAAAGAGTTCGGGAGTCAATGAGGAGAAGATTGGTTTCTTGCATCCGAGCGGGGGGTAATCATTTCCAAAAAATCTTTTTAGTTAAGAAACATTACATGTATTTTTTGTTGATAAATCATTATTGTCGAAATTTTTCCCCTGCACATAGTGCCCTATCAATAACCATCATTAGAATCGTCCAAGAATCGTCCAAGAATCGTCCAAGAATAGTCCAAGAAATAGTCCCTTAAATTTTTGCCGTAAGTTCAATGAACACCCTGTATTTCTCACTTGCTTAAACCCATTTTTCTTGAAACTGAACCTTCCAGGAAATTTTTTCAGAATTTCAATCAAAAAAATGTCATCATTAGATAATATACAGTTTCTCGAAAGCAATCGGCCTTGTTTTTTACATAAACAATTCCTAACAAAATCTGCAAAGTGTCACGGAAAACATCTGTACCAATTTCCCGATATGACTTAGTCGATTTCACTATAAAACAAACAAAGCTCTTCTTACTGTGTTTTGGGTATATAACCTTCAATATCTGAAAAATAAACAAAGCTGAATCTGCTGATGTGGGATTTATTTTATTTTATTCATTAAGTAATCTAGAGAACAAGCCGTTCCAATTGTCGATTACAATATCATAAATTGATTAAATAACCATTCTCAATATAATACAATGACTAATACTAAAGTCACTCCAAATCACCTGAATCAAAATCAAATTCAAAGACACATTCATTTGAAAATGTACCTTTTTTATTTGAATCGACTGTCAGTTACAATTAGTAATAATTTCTAAGGATGACATCTTGATTCCAATATTATTTTTAATGTTTTCACATTTTTATTTGAGGAAGAAATCTATAATTTCCTCAAACAATTTGCAAGACAACACATATTGTATAATGGGGAATTTAAATCTCGATTGGTTGGATGTTTAGGCAAAATAAGTATATATTTTCTTCTATTATTAAAGTATGTACTGCAGTTCAGATGAATTTTTGACAACAAATGTGGATTATCTACTTTATTATCCAATACCTTGAAGAAGAATAATAGAAGAGCAAGTTTTCTTCTGAATTCTAAGGTTGTGAATTTGAATTGATTCAAGGAAGTATGATTACTAAAATTGAAAATATATTCACCATGCTTTTCTAATATAGAAATCTTTAGTTTTTTTCTGTATCTTTTCAATTTCATTTTTATGAACTGAATTATAAGGAGACCATATTATTGCACCATATTTCAGTATACTACGGACAAATGCATTAAAAAGATCTTCAGATGATGTGGTGCTGCAGGTTTCTTCGTTTTTTTTGGGTTTTCCTACAGCTGAAAAAGCAAATCTGTTTAAAAATCTGTTTAAAATATGTTTTTCCGTTAATCAGCCACTGGAATCAAGTAAGTCGCTTCGGAGCGCAAACTAATTTTTGTTGTTGTTTTATAATTAATTTCATGATTTATATTTTAGTAATAAAAAATGTTTGAATGTAGTTTTATCCTAGTAATTGACATACTAAAGTATTTGTCAACATCTAATGTGAGGCGATTTGACAGGGACCACTCGTAAACTCTAACTACGTCATTGTGTAGCCAAATCACATCTTCTTGACTTTTGATTTCCTTGAATAATTTGAAATCGTCCGTGAAGAGGAAATTGAAAAGTTCACTCCCAAAAATCGATTGAAAAAATTAAATTTAAGTTTCTGAAAACAATCTTTTTCCCTTCTCAAAACCAGAAATTCACTTTGAAACTTTCTCCTCAAATTGTGATGTTTCTATTTATTTTGACATATATCAATAAGCAGATTTCAGAAGGTTATTTACCCAAAAAAAACAGTAGGAAGTAGTGAGTCTTCCACAAAAAAATGTACTTCAAAAAACACTCCTCATTTATGAAAAATAATTTAAAAGTTTCTCTGGATGAATTCATTACATTGGCTCTCAGCAATTTTTCATCAAGCGTATTTTTCTTTCATGAATACACTCGAATGTTGTTCTGGGAATCTACTTCAACGACTATTATGAATGATTTTATTTTTCGATTTATATGCAGATTTCATAAAAAGCATTTCGTGAATGGAAATATTTTTCAGGAAAATGTTTTGATCATATTACTTTCGGTCTATGATTAAATCAGGTCAACGCACTACATGAGTTTTGCATCTTTTTGGTAGTGATTTTTGTTTATCAATGTAAGAAACACAATTAGTAGAATATGAAGAAGAAAACGCTAAATTAAACTTCAACAATAATAACAATAAAAATGATAACGAACAAATAATGAAATACATTTTTTTATAGGAGGTATTCGAAGTGTCAACCAGCTTCTCCTACACGCAGGCGACACCTTTTCTGAACTTTGTTTGTCGATTTAATTCTTCAATAGGAGTGAAAGAGGCAAAGCGTTGCATCACTGCCGCGTTCAATTCGTATCTTGAATTGGTCGGCAATTCAAAATGAGATCTTTCAACCTTCCCCAGAGTTGAGAGTCCATAGGCATTAGGTCTGGTGACCTGGGCGACCAACGGTTGGATACTTGGTTGGCTATCTCATTATTACTTAAATTTGCCAATGTCAAAATCAGTGATAATTGCAAATGAAAACACCCGCCCACACACGAAATCCAAATATTCTTTGACTTCTCTTCTCCACAATAAAAGGAAGATTTTATTTTGCGGCACTGCTCACATAAGCTTCGTCTCTCTAAATACAATATTACGAAAAATCACGCTTTTGGTTACATACGGCGTACAAAATCTCCTGTTCTGAGTTGATGAACTTTTCTGTTCCTTTTGGATAGAATTTGTGATTTTTCAAAATACTCCTAACTTTAGTTCTTGGTAGGCCTGTTGAAATTTTCAAACTTTGCGTTGACGTTTTGAGATCATTTTCAACAGCTCTCAATACGACAATTTCTTCCTAGTCCTGATCCCTATTTGATCCCTATAATTTTGGCTTTTCCTTTTCAAATCAACCACTATCAATTACCCACGTTGTGTCGCAATCTTGCAAAAATGTCTCTATGAGATGTCTCTTTTTCGGATACCTCTCATGATTCAAATTGCTTGCTACCTCTGCATTTTCCCCGGTTTGTATAAAACATACTATCATTATCTTATTTTTCATTTTTCATAATTCTCATACTTCCTTGCGAATATGGTTGATCACTAATTGAAGAGCATCTTCACTGCTTGAATCAAAATTTGACAGCTACCAGTAAAGATTTGTATTTAATTTGTGATTTGTGAAGTTGACTTAAGCTCTATTGAAATATGCAGGCGTATGCTGATGACATACAATTATACATGCACTTTAAAATCAATGAGTATGCTGAGGCACAAAATCTCTTCAACACTGATCTTGATTTGATCAATGGGCTATCAAGTAAACATGATTTGATAGTTAATCCTGATAAAACAACGATGATGCATTTTGGATTGCAGAAGAATCGTAAATTTGCAGAAAACAATTCCATTCAGAAGTAGGTCATACTATCTTGACTCTTTTCAATAAAGCCAAAAACTTAGGGGTGATGCTTGACACTGATATTAGATTCACTAGATATGTTGGAAATTCAATAAAAAAAAGCTTGTATGTCATTAAAACTGTTATACTGTAGTCGTTTTATTCTGAGCTAACCTCTAAAAAATAATGCTCTATGATAATTTGGTGATAAGCCATTTCAACTACTGTGATTTCATATATGGGCCATACTTATATGATTCATATAAAAAAAATTGCAAAATTCTTATTGCCGCCTGATTTATATACTCCGTAAGTATGATTCAATTTCTGAAGCCTTTAAAAACTCCGGCTTGCATTTGGGTTGTTTTGTTCATAAATTGATTACTGTTGAGTTCTCGGATAACCCCATTATATTTAGTCATAATTATTATTATAAGCATATATTCGAATATATTGCGGCTTTGACATCACCCCGTATATGTTTATTTCCTCGCGCATATCGTCAAGAGGACTAGCCAGAAAAAAATTATTTTTGCGATAGACGAACAGAATGTTTTTGCGTTTGACAATGACGTTTGGCGTACGAGTCAGTGGTGCTATCGAGTATCCACGTACACACTAAGCAATCAACCCCTTACAGTCCACTATTCTCTGCTGATTGGGCGGATACATCCCCTTTACCCGGAAGCGACAGTGTAAGAGCAGGTAAGGCGAAAACCTCTGCGGATTTGATCCGACATTCTGGGGATATATGTCAAGCTTAATCAATTCCGCAACATTTTGGTCCTTCGAGCCGGATGTAACTTTGATATATGCTTTATAATCCCATTCATTTCTATTAGACAGTTAACATTGGAATTCAACAATATTAACAGGTGAATTTAATTGTCACCGACCACTCTCGCTACGTTTTTATTTTGCCTTATTTTTTGTCCCGCTCTGAGAAAAAAAAGGAATCTCGAAAAATATTTGTGATCTTCGGTGAATATTCGCAAATTTTAATAACTATACTTTAATTTACAATTATCAAAACACAATTACCCTTTCCCATTCTTCTCTTCTGATACAGAAACTAATTCTGCGTGAATATATTCACTCATGATACATTAGACATAAAAACAAATTAACTATGCTACAACACAGTTTCAGAGATCATTTCCTTTTGGTGCTGTAAAACTCTATAACTCATTACCTGGTCAGTTGAAGAGATTCAATATTAGGAAATTCAAATATCTATGATAGTCAGTAATGTCAACTTTTACTCATTAGAGAAATCAATAAAGGTCAGATCAATTAAATTTAATTATTTATCAACTATCTTCAGAGAGTAATCACAAATTATTATTTTTATTTATGTTCTTATTTCGTGGTACCATCACTGTTAATGGTCTTTTTAATTCTGTATTTTTGCGTGCATTATGGAGTGGTGCTTATTGGTTGAGTTAGAAAAGCTTTGAGCTAGACTTCGACAATGAGTATCAGAATCTCCTGTAAATTATTTTCATTTTCAAATGTATCTTTGTATTACTTTTTTTGTATTATCAATAAAGCCGATTAATTATTATTATTATTATTATACACGATGTCTGATAAAAATAGTTTTTCCATCAATAACTATTGATATCTCATTTGATAAAATTAGTTTTTCACCTTATTGAATTCTACGTAAAAAAGTGACCTGAAAATGTTTTCATAGAAACAAAAAAATTTTGACAGGAAAACGTTACAGCAATTTTTCGAAAATGCACTTTTTCGAAAATCATGCAAACTCAGAAACAATCATAGATATCGATTGGGTTTGTCCTAAAAACACAGTTATATGTTTCCATCTATCAAGTTTGAATAATTCGAATAATTCGAGTGACCCTCAATCAATCATCAAACTAATGGGGCCCAAACACACCACAGGAAACAAACATTTCAAACCGGCCACTTCAAACACCACCCACCTGCGAATAAGACACCAGCAACCAGAAGGAATTCAAATATCCATAGAAATGTCATTTTCCCCGACTGTCGCACTGATTCACATCACTCAAAACTAGTCAAAACTTCAATAACATTGTCTGCAAATTCAGCGAAATTATCTCAGCGGGTCATGCCTTTATCAACTGCGAATTCAAGTTCACTCGACATAATAGAAACAATTTCGCATCGCATATGAATAATATTATGTTGTGTTCGCGTATTGTACACGCGGAAAGCGACGTCGGGCGTCCGTCAACGTCGGGACGAGCGAAGGACGGGAATGAAGACACCCCAAAAAGAGAGATAACTTCGAGGTATTGGAGCGCATGCGCGTTTTTTGTGGGAATTTTTCGAATAGCAATGTTGAGATGTCGAGATTATCCAATTATTTCATTATGCCAATCTTGAGACGTGTTATGGTAGCAAGCGAACGCGTCGTTTGAGATTTGCTTAGCGCAAGTGTAAATTCCTCTAGTTCTAGAATTGAACTACGTCAATAGGAGCAAGCAGAAGTCTAGAGTTTGAAGGTATGAGGTGTAATAATGAAAATATGAAGTCGAACTCAAATTATTTGCATCCATGTCGCATCACCTGAAAAAATAGATACGTTTATTCATTCTTAGGCAGATCTATTGTTGTGGTTATTATAAACAATTGATATCACAACTTTTCTCGATAAACTGGAGTGTTACGGTTTAAAATGAAATGATGTTTTTGGTTCGAATCAGTCCTAACGTACCAAAGTTAACGACTCACCTCCAAGTGTGAAATCTGTTGATACAATTGTTCCACAAGAGACTGTACTAGGGCCTTTTCTATTCATAATATACCTGAAGAACATCAATTCAATAAAGATTGTGAATTCATTGATCTGTTTGCCGATGATACTCTGTTGGCTGCAAGTGATAAACGATATAAGATCAGTAAATTGATGGATGTAGCCGTTACTACGTGTTAGGAGATCATAATGAGAAGAGAAATGAAAATTTCTATGTTTTTTACCACTTTCAATTGTAACTAACGTTACTGCAGTTTCGTCCTATATGAACATTTTCAAACTTTCACAATAAACTCTATGACTATATATGATCTAAGATCATATATAAACACATTAAACGTTGTAGCAGCTCTATAAAAGTTGACAGAAATATTTTACTATCAGCAGTTTCTGAGAAGTTTGAAGATATTGCAGAATCAGATTCAATTATTTTTAACAACCAAACTCCCAAAGAAAAAGTATTAGTAGGAATTAACCCTAGATCCCCTGCAGTAGAACTTTCAAGGACTCCAATAATCATTTCTACTGAAGAAAGCGACTTTCCGAAAAAACTTCACATAT
>WOGP01003890.1:0-14642 GCA_015342065.1 Leptinotarsa undecemlineata | reverse complement strand
GCACGGGTTGGGTCTGATATACACCGATGGTCTGAATTAGCGGGAAGGAACAAACAAGCGGAACAAACTTCTCAGGATATAAAGGACTACTGAAGATGAAGGTACTGTAGAAGACGGCAATCATATGAGCCGCGTTCAAGAGGGGAGCGCTCAAACATAATAGGCTGTGTATGTCAGACCCAATCCGTGGTTAACGAGTCAAGGGTTAACGAGTGTCTATTTATTACTACTACTACTACTTTCTCACTTAAATAAGGAATTAGTAAGAGTATATGGTGAGGTGTTGGCGCCCAACGTGGGGCTCCAATTCAAATGAATAACAACTTATCGAGAAGAATAATTCGTTTAAGCAGCCTTAAATTACCTACACTGAAGAATAATGGACTGACGACTGTTTTTCAGATTGAACACTGGGTACCCAAAAATATTTCGAAAATTCCTCTGTCAAACCGAATGATTTTGTTTCTTGGTATTGTCAAGCTAATCCTCTTTTCATTTTCCAGCTGATAACTCACATGATTGGCGCTAATGACTTCTGTACTGAAATTTGCTATTACAAAAACCCGTATGACGTACTTGAGAAGCACAGGCAAGACCTCATAAAAGTGTTGAGAACCTTCCGAGACAACTTACCAAGAACAATAGTGATCGTCCTTCCACCTCCTAGTAAGATATTTTCGATGTTTGGATTCTTTGATTTGCCTCAATATTATAATCAGGATTAATTCCATGTTCCCATGAATCCTGAGTTTTTTTTACAAGGGTTATTTTCAAAAAGCGAACAAAAAATTCAATTCCAACACCCCGTATCTCCGAAACGAAGCATTTCCGGACATAAGTTCATATAGACTTTTTTACGTCACTTGAATATTTCAACGTACTTATGTTACACTCTGTATATTATATGCTCAGAGAGGAAGTTGGGTAGTTCGAACACCTATCCAGAATTTTGGAACCACGAAGTCTAATTGTGTTGTATAAACACGAGTAGAAAATTTTGCTAGAGATGTTAATTGTGACGGTACTTTTGATATATTGCCTCAATCATCCAGACAAAATTGTAACACCAAACGATATTGCTTGATATGAGTCAAAACTTTTTCCTGAGATTATAGGGGAAGAAGAGGACAAACACTACCACTAAATCATATACTAATTCATCATAACTGATTCATCTGTGATGGTTGTGGTAAGAAAAAGGGAAATTTTATATAGATGATCTTGCCATCTTGAACATGTTTGGAAGGGTAGCCTATGATATCCTCCAAAGGGAAATGGCTGATATTTACAGTTTGTGCCGTTGGGAGCAGGAATCTAGATGATATAACTCGTCTAGATTGACATTTGACCGCACCAAAAAAACTTTCATCGACGTCTGAATTACTGGCGCGGGCTATCTTATGAGGAAGGGCGATTCAGATAGTCTCATTGGACCAGAACTTATTATGGTTCAGGTTTTACCAAAACAGGCATTCATTAATGCTTTGTAAAATGCTTCTAATTGATTGACTATAACAGGAATGACCTATGCTGTCTAACAGGTCTATGCGTTAGTCAATGACGTAGAGTCTCACAAAATACTGAGCGTGTCATGTCTGTCTGAAACAAACTCAGATGAGACGGAAGAGAAAAAATAATAATTTCTGTAATCCCCATTCGGGCACTGAGAAGGAGTCATCATCTATTGAACACTTGAAAACTCATGGACAGTTAGTCAACCTAGATTTCATGGATAGCAAATTCAAACTGTCCAAATTGTTTTGGAAAGTTTGGAAGATGGTTGATTCGTTAGCCAGGAAGAATCGTTTTCAAACATAATATTAATATCTTCTATAAGGAACCATGTACAATTCATTAAAAATCTTCCGAAGCCTTAAAAGTCCTCTTGAAAATGTTCATATCAATTAGAAGAAGAGCGATAACCAAATTAATCTAAACATCCTTGAACGGCCTTGAATATAAACGTAGCTTCTTCAAACTTCCAAGTTTGCAATCTGAGTTTCAAAAATGTGGATTTCAAATATTATAACTGACATTTTTCATTTTTCCTGAATTTCCCAGCAATGGTACTTTGATATTCAACTTTCTCTTAAATACAAATGTGTTCAAGGGAAGAAATTCATGCCGTTTGTTTTGAAATTTTCAGATCTGGAAGAAATAACCAGATGGAAGGATCTGTCACCCATTTGTGTAGTGTCGCATTCATTTTTTAGTCCTTGCATAAAAGGATTTGCTTTCAAGAAGAAGCAAAAGATGTTCTTTGACATCATGAAGAAATGGCAGCAAATCGACATCGAAGTTTCCGATATGCCAGAATTCGATCTGGAGGACTTTACTGTCATCGCTCCGTTATTTTTCAGCAACTTCACTGTTCCAAAAACGGACCGCGGCACAACAGACTATGGATATCTTGCCCCGGACTGTTTTCATTTCTCAGAAAAAGGACACGCCAAAGGTAAATGTATTCCTATGTCAAAAAAGTACCGGGAATCGATAAATAAATCGCATTGATCAATTCCTGGTATTCACCAGAACCGGGGATGAATGTTTTGAAATTTCATTTCGTAATATTGAGTTTAATATGCAAATTCTGCTTCGAAGTACGTTCCTTTCCATATAATACACTTACGCCAATAAACAACACAACAGACACTCCTTCATGTCATCTATCGACTGAAAACTGGTGCTTCAAACTGGTAATTTGGATTTTGGAAAAAAAATGGCTGGACCTCTATCAGGTGAATGAGGTGGCTGTTTCATAGGGTTTGTTAAGTTTTTCTCTAGAAATTTGTTCACAAAGAAAGCTTTGTGTGAGGGTTTGTTATCATGTTGAATGACGAGTTTGTTTCCCACCTATTTGAACCTTCATGAAGAAATTGCTCCCTCAAACGCCGCATAACACTCATATGCTATTCTTCATTTACTGTCTCACCTTCTGCCAAAAAATCTGATAGCACAACACCGCGATACACTTTGACTAGAGTTTAATCTCAACACCAAACTCTTTTTGCGATAATACTCCAGTAATATTCATTAAAATTCATTATTTCTTTCCAGTGGCAAACGATCTTTGGAATTCTCTATTGGAACCTTTTGGTAACAAGAGCACAGATGGAACGGAACTCTTATCGAAATTTAACTGTCCAACTGAAGAACATCCTTACATCTTCACCAGGAGAAATAGCATCAATATTGCTAAAACAGATCCATAAACATTATCACTTCGAAATGGAATAGATACCCTATTTTGATTGTATGTGATGGAATCAGCACTTGTTTCCCTATACCATAGTTTATTCGGACGTGTCTGAGATAGTTTTACAAAAACGAAATACGTGTTTGGCTATATAGTAGCTTCTTCAAGCGTATCTATACTTCATGTACACATAGCTCGTAGCTCTATGTATGAAAAAGTTCCTTCAGGCGTCTCTATACTCCATGTATACAAAAACATAGCTCTATATAGAATAGCTTCTTTGAGCGTGTTTATACTCCATGCATACATAGCTCACAGCTCCATGTATACAATAGCTTCTTTGGGTGTGTAAATACTCCATGTATACAATAGCTTTTTTGGGCGTGTATATACTACACGTATACAGAGCTCATAGCTCCATGCATGCAATAGCTTTTGCGGACGTATCTGTACTCTATGTATATATAGCTCATAGCTTTATGTATATAATAGCTTTTTCGGACGTGTCAGAAAAATAATTTTACAAAAACGAAACACGTGTTTCGCTATACAATACCTTTTCGGGGCGTGTCTAAACTCCACGTATACATAGCTCATACCTCTATGTATAGAGAAGCTGCTTCGGGTGTCTCAATACTCCATGTATACCTAGACCGTAGCTTCATGTATAGAATAGCTCCTTCGGGCGTGTCTATACTCCACATGAGCACAGCTCATAGCTTTATGTATATAAAAGCTTTTTCGGGCGTGACTATACTCCATGTATACATAGCTCATAACTTCATGTATACAATAACTTTTCCGGACGTAGATCAAAGCTCCATATATGCAATAGCTTCTTCGGGCGTGTTTATACTCCACGTGTATATAGCTTATACCTCTATGCATAGAAAATCTTCTTTAAGCGTGTCTATATTTCAGGTATACATAGCTAATCGTATACAGTAGCTTTTTTAGATGTGTCTGCACTTAGTATAGAAACGCCCAAATGAGTTATTGTATCGCGAAAGACGTATTGGATTTTAGTGAAACTTTTTAGTGAAAATCTCATAATAGAATGTTTTTGAATCACTTGACTGTATTCAGCAAGTGTGTGTTGAATGGACTGGATTGAAGAAAAGAAAAACGAAATTAAATTTATTCTTTAATTAATTTCTTTTTTTTGTTGGAAGATTGAAGAAGTATGGAAACATATTGATACATGTTCGGAAATAATGTGGAACTGAATACCTCTTGTTTATATTCAATTTATATACATATATCTACTTTACTATTCTTTATCCATAGAACCAAAATTCTAATACATGTGATTATAAAAAACTTTCATCAGGCATGTTCTAGTGAAAATATTTCGTGATAGAAAAAAACATTTTGTGTGACTGAATGATGTTGAGAAATTCATTATCAAAAGAATAGAGAATTATGTTTGAGATAAAAAAAGGCTCATCACTAGAAGAAAAAACAAATCCTTTGTTCCATTTTTCATTCTGATCATCTCGTTCGAATATTTTTAGTATTTCAAATAAATTTAATGTTCGATTCTCTTTCTCTATCATGTTTTCTCAAACCTCAAAAAATTACGTTTTATGGGTTTGAGTAGATTTCTGAGTGTTGGGTGGTAAAAATGCCCAAAAAATCGTTTCCCTGCTTAGAAATTTATTCCCATTCATTAAGATGTTTGGATTGGCAGGTACACCTTGTTTACCTAATATATTGGTTTATTTGATCAGGCACCGAAAGTGACCAAACTTGTGAAAAACTTAAACGTTGAAAAAGTTGCGTCATGGATTACATAAGTTTATAACGGAACTAAAAATCTTCCGAATGACCCTCATTATTTACAATCGTGAGCATAAATCTCTACTCGTAGCAGAAAGGAAACTGTGTTGAATTTTGATGTATTATCGACTTGTGGGTATTCTTCAAAACTGTATTATTGACTTGATGTTCATACCTTCACATAAAATTGATTATTTAATGTTTGTGGACATTTGTCATCTGTGGAGACATTTAGGGCGAATAAGAAAACAGTATTATTGTCGAGAAAAGAAGAGAACAGGCTATTGGCAGCTAATCAAAATAAATTGTAAATCAAAGTAATCAAAGTAATGACTGTGTTGAACAGAGATACACATAATGACAAGGTTCATTTGAAATAGGTTCAATTACATGAAAGGTTATATTACATTATGCATTCAAATAAACTGATAGGCGCATAGCCTGATGACTATCTGTTTCAGTCAGTCTAGGGTTGGATTACAATTAACTTGGTAACAACTGGATAAAAGTAATGTACAACTCAGTAAATCACAATATCATGAACTGCGTTGATGTACTGCAGTTTTTTGTTATCTCCGGAACGTAAAATGATGCATGTTCTAAGACAGACAGACAGATCCTTCAATATCATTGTATATGAATGAATTCTATTCAACTGGGCCAACGAATTGAAATTTTTGTACATCAATAGATTCAATTTTCTCTCAGAACTACCGAATTTCAAAAACTAGTCCTTTAGGAATATTATCGCCAAAATTGGAGAGAAAACCCGAATTTTCGCGGTTTTTCAATTTTTGAAAAAGTTGCGGTCGGCGCTCTAGGTCACAAATTCGGATTATTCATTAGACCAACAACACAAATAAGTCTACAAAAAATCAGAACTATTAGATTTCAAAAACTAGTCCTTTAGAGTTATTATCATCAAAATAGGAGAAAAAACCCGATTTTTTGAAGTTTTTTCGATTTTGACAAAGTTGCGATAGCAGCCCGAAGTCACAAACTTGGATTATTCATTGAGTCAACATCACAAATGAGTCTGCGAAAAATCAGAACTACTGGATTTCAAAAACTAGTTCTTTAGTGTTATTTTCGCCAAAATTGGAGAAAAAACTTGATTTTTCGCGGTTTTTTCGATTTTTGATGAAGTTGCTAGTTGTTTAGGGTTATTATCGCCAAAATTGAAGAGAATATCCGATTTTTTGCGGTTTTCTCGATTTTTGATAAAGTTACGTTCGTCCCCCGAGGTCACGAACTTGCATTATTCATTAGGCAAACATCACGAACAAGTCTACAAAAAATCAGAACTACCAGATTTCAAAAATTTGTCCTTTAGGGTTATTATTGCCAATATTGGAGAAAAAACACGACTTTTCAAGGTTTTTTCGATTTTTGACATTCGTCGTTCGAGGTCACAAATTGGATTATCCATTAGGCCAACATCACAAATAAGTCTACAAAAAATCAGAACCACCGGATTTCAAAAACTAGTCGTTTAGGGTTATTATCGCCAAAATTGGAGAAAAAACCCGAATTTTCGCAGTATTTTCGATTTTTGATGAAGTTGCGTACGTCGCCCAAGGTTAAAAACTTGGATTATTCATTAGGCAAACATCACAATCAAGTCTGCAAAAAATCAGAACTACCGGGGTTCAAAAACTAGTCTTTTAGGGTTATTAACTCCTTAATTGAAGAAAAAATTCGATTTTTCGCGGTTATTTCGATTTTTAACAAAGTCATTCGGCCAATACTACAAATAGGTCTGCAAAAAATCAGAACTACCGGATTTCAAAAACTTGAACTATTCAATAAGCAAACATCACAAACAAGTCTACAAAAAATCGGAACTACCTACCGGGTTTGCCGCATACTACCCCATACTTTCAGGCGACAAAGTTACTGGATTAATTTGAAGGAATGGTCATCTCACATGGAAGTGATGTGAACTGGCCACCGAGATCGTGGGATTTGACCCCATTAGACTTTTTCTTATGAGGTTTTCTTGAGTCCCAAGGATGTGCTAATAAGTCACAAACCCAAGAGGTCCTCAAAGCCTACATAACCCTGCCATCGGTCAAATTCAGCCTGATTTATGCGCCAGGGCCATGGAAAATTGGACGTTTTGGATGCGATCCACACAATGAAGCCATGGCGGACATTTGAGAGATGTTATATTCCACACATAATGGCATCAATATGTCTTTCAAACTTTGTTACACTAGAATTTGAAGATACGAAACAACTAATGGAAGACCCAATATATCATAATCCGGTATGTGTTTTAAACGAAATTATAATGCACAATGCGTAGGTATGCGTTACAGACACGCAATATCATAGTATGTGCCCTTCAGGTGAAAGTTCCATAAATTTTGTTGCCTAATATTCTTCGTACCAATATTTTGAGGTGCCCCAATGCCTCTGAAGGTATACGAGTAATGTGAGAATGCCCCTCCTACCGGCAAATGATACGACGAGCGGTCTGTTGCATGATTTTTTTAATTGCAGCGTTAGATACCGTCTTCACCAGTCATCAATGGTTGTTTTTTTAGATAGTACACACTCAAAGAAATGTGTTATTCTACGCGCTGTGTTTGAAGCTTTTCCGGTGGGTGGATGTTTCATTTAAAGGGTGAGTTCTAATGAAATTATTGAAAACATTAAAAACAGTAACTGATGAAGCTACCGTGTGGAGAAACGCGTGTTTAATAAAATTCATCATGAAAATCGTATAATTATTATCACGGAGAGTGTTGAAATGAAATGAAATGAAAAGTTGAAATGGAAAAGTCGAAGGTGATACCAAAAGACCTAAATTTTTTAACAAAACCAGCTTGATAAGGCTGGAAATATTATAGCTTCTCCAAGGTGCACGTTGTTTTCCGTCTCATTTTTAGTTTCTGTTATAATGATTAGTGAAATATATGCTGCAATTTTGTTACGAAGTGACAAAATAATGTATTATCATCATAATAATCAGAAATAAAATAATGATAAAGAACTTTTAAAACAAGCTTTTATTTGAGTGCCCTAAAAAGATCAAAATAAAATTTCAAATCACATTAACCACATTCACTCATTACTTTACAGAATTGAAATTAAAATAAAAGCTTGTCGCGATAATTTCAATTTACAATTAAAATTTTGTAATTAGGTAGGCACCTACTAAACTTGTAAGCAATTCATAATGTTTGTAATTAAATAAAAGTGCCTTGAATGCTTAAAATGTGGAACTTCAACCTTGAATAACTTTTTTGCACACATATGATTTATCGGGTTTGAAATTTAAAATTGTATTTGAATTTCATCTTACTGAATATGTTGAGATTTATTCTAGCCATCGCGACAACCTTTTATTATAATTTCAATTCTGTAAACTCATTAATGAATGTGGTTAATGTGATTTAAAATTTTATTTTGATCTTTTCAAGGCACTTGAATGAAAGCTTGTTTCAAAAGTTTTTTATCATTATTTTATTTTATATTTTTGAGTTTCAATCGATAGTTATCGATCAATACGAAAGTCCATCTATAAAACGGAGAGTGCTTCAACAGAAAAACTTAAGGCACGGGGAGAACTATTATTAGGATAAACTATATTCTATAGAATATAGGTAAAGTATACAAGTAGGTAGGTACCTACTCCTCCGGCATACCTTATGAAAGAATTAGCTTGTTATATTTCTCAGTCTATTCATTTCATTGATGGCGTCATTATAACATGGCCGAGTCCCAGGTAATTTCGACAGTCTAATTCTTCTATCAGGAGACCTTCTATTGATGTGACCCTACTTAAAACCACGTACGCTTTGCCGGCAGCAAACAACTTTGAACCCAAGTATACAACAGCGTGGTCAACCGTACCACTCTACATTTTGGTAACTGTACAAGCCCAGCATAAAACAATTCACAACATTTTACGTTCAGCTGTACTATGACAGAATTTACCTGGAAATTGCACAGATTTCGGTTGAGTAACGTGGATCCCATCTTCACCGAAGTCGATACGGTCTGATGCAATATCCGTGTCATAAATTTGTGCTCTCTGGGAACAGGGCCATATAATTTCTATTATATGACCGATGACACCATTCACTAGACCCTTAGACACATCAGCATTGTACCGCAACATCACTTTGGCTCCCACAAATATTCCCAAGTCTTTGGGCAACCCCTCGGTTTTATTTATATCAGATTTAATTTTTTTCCTAGTAATATATATTTTTTCATTGAAGCCAACCCTGGATGTGGCATCTATTTCATGGTGGGCCTACCAACTGTATCATAAACGATTGCGTATACAACATATCGTGTCCCTGCTATTTGCCGCTGAGGCGATCTCTCGTACGGAGCCGATCCTGGCAGCAGCATCACGTCACGTTTATGATTAAAATGCATTGTCATCGGTTTGGGACCATCATGCAAACATTCAGCTCAATCGAATACCGGGAAATGAGTCAAATTGAACTTGCAAGATTTGTTAACATACATACAAGTCGAGTTAAATGAAAGCTTTTAAAATTAACAAAGTTTGAGTTCAAAAACATCGACATTTATTTGAGAACGTTTTCAGATCGACTGGTATTTGCAAAGATTTTTTCCTGAAGTATTCTCAGTTGAATGCATCGATAAAAGAAATTTGCAACCAAAAAGATTTCATTCTCCAAATAACGAGAAAATCCAAAAAGAGTATTTGTTTCAAAGTACAATTATTGAAGACAGAATGTTCGAACATACGAATAGGGTATTAAATGATAACAATAGGATTCCATTGTTGAAGTCTATCGTGCCTTGACACAAGAAAGTAGAGTAGAGATTGTGTTAACTGTTAGATTAGGTAAGGTCAACAGTGAGTGGGTATATTTAACCCTTCACTGCAACCCTCAAGAGTTTATTGTGGCTCACACACACACAAATCAATAGCGTAAATTTTCGCTTGCAATACAGTGGCATAGATTTCTAGGCAGGTTGATATCTCTGTTCTAGGTCTGCGACTTAAAACACCTGCACCAGAACTTGAAGTTGTTTTTGACCCTTCTGTGAACCAACAACTATCTGCTCATAATATTTCCTTCTCCCGGATAATCCAGTCCTCTCTACTCAGGAACAGCACTTCATAAGGCAGTTCGTAGTTGACAGGTATAAAGTCATAGATCATTTCCAGAATGCTGTGACTTTCAGTGTCAACCACTAGTCTGTTGCACTCTGCATTGAATTGATTTGTATAATTGGCAATGTGCACAAATCTATATGAAGTCCATCTAGCTTCTCTCACCAGAGAAATGTTCAGAGGGGGTAGATCTAGAAGAACCTCCATGGTCGCTGACGGTGTGTTATTAAGGGCACCACTAATGAACAGACAAGCCTGTCTCTGTAAGCCAGAGAGATTTGCCTAGGCCGTTTTTTGTAAAGCCTTCGGCCACTAGGCAATTGCACCATAAGTAATCATTGGTTTGGCAATCATCACATAAATTCAATTGATTAGTTTGGCACCTAAACCCCAAGTCCATAGGGACATTCTGGCTTTGTATAAAACTTTTTCCAAGTGGACGTTCCATGTGAGTTTTTTATCGAGGACAATGTCAAGATAATTCACCTCCGTTCCAAATGAAATGAACTCACCATTGAGGGAAAGTGGCATTAGATCGTCCAATTTTCTCCTCCTGGTGAAGGATTATCACAATTTCGCTGAGGTTGATAGACATCTTCCCTTTCAGGCAACAACTGTGAACAACGTCCATCTTGCTTTGGAAGATATTACACGTTACCTTTCTTGAAGTGGACCTTGCCAAGATGACAAGGTCATCTGCATAGGCTGGCAGATCTTATTTTCTTCTGTTGAGGGCATCAAGCAGACTGTCCATCACGAGCGATCACAGTAGGGGAGATAGTTTGAACGAAATCTCTATAGGATGATCTGTAAATGTCACCTGCAGTATCATAAATCTAATATAATCGTTAAATATTTCTGGGAGGTATTGACAAATAATGTTCAGATTTGAAAACATTTCACGTTCATCAGTCGATGACCAACATTCGTTAGCAATGTGTACCAACTCATAGATAATTGTCTTCTGAAAATTGACCACTTACAACCTAAACGTTTGAAATAAAATTTAAATTGTTTGCAAAAGTTGGATGAGCTGAATCAATCAAATTACTGGAAGTGTTAATTAGTGACTAGAGAATGGTCCATTCTGTCATGATAATGTTGACTTGACAAAATGAATTTCCAATACAATTTTTAGTATGAATGTTTTTACATTCATCGTAAATATATCTTTGCCATTAATTTTTTCAAGGAAATCGTATTTTATTCCAGTGAGTCCAGGTTGTCATAGAAAACATATTATCGAAATTTTTCGATACTATCAGTCATGAATTAACCTACTTGACGATCTGAACTTTTTGTAGATCATTTTCCTTTGAAAATTTTTTGGTGTTTGTATTATCAAATTTGGGAATCATGTTCCCAAAGAAGCTGATCATCTGCAAATCAATTGATTTGTCTAAAATTTGCTCAAGAACCTCGATGCGGAAATAATTTATTTCTTGAAACTTTTTTATTATAGATAGTTTTCCAACCACTAGGTATTTATCTGCACTCGCCATATTTTTTATAAGGTTTTCTGAGGAGAAATCATATCTATAATGAAAAATTTAGTGTTTCATTGGAAAAAATAAAAAAAAAATTTCAGTCTCATTTATTCACATTCGCACTATCTTATTTCTTTTTGGGGAACAGCAGGTGAATCTATAAACCTCTGAACCTCTGAAACTTTTCAAAACAAAATAATGAGAAGCATTTATAAATTACCATATTTGGAACCAACATTGGACTTATATAAGCCAAACCTTTTATTGAACTTGAATTCACTCTATAAACTCAAAATTAGCTGCTTCATTTATTCTGTAAAAAATAATACAAAGAAATCAAACTTAAATTTTATTCCAATTGGACATATTCACAATCATGCCACAAGACAAAAAAAATTTTCATCAAAAAGTAAGATACAAAAAAATTTTGGAAAAAAATCGATATATCATAATGAAATCATTATATATAATTCATTTCCAGAAAAAATAAAGAAGTATTATTCCATTACAAAATTCAAATATCAATTGAAAAAAAATCTAGTCAGTGGAATTTCATAGTTTGCATTTTATTTCTATTACACGTTTTCAACTTACACTTTCCGTAACCAATTTCATTATTTGACTGCATTTCATTGGTATTTTTTTTAGATATAATATGTGTTCATTGTAAAGTATGTTATTTCTGTTATTTTATTATACTTTGTAGTTAGTTATAGTCCCTAATGATAAGCAGTCATTGTTTCTTGATACAATAAACCGAATTGAATTGAATTACTGACTAATTCAACTTTTCCTGCAGGTGTAACTTTCCGGACTCAACTTTTTTCTTTCCTGTAGATCCAGATTCATGTATTTTCAGATTGTTTGGAAGCCTGAAAAATGTGTTTCAAAGCTCAGGAATACTACATTATTTTTGAAACATATTCAAATCCTGCAATTATTACAAAAATATGGAATATGGAACAATGGATAGAAGTGCTTTGGATTGTTTTCTCCATCTCACAGCATTTTTCATCAATTATCCTGGTATATTATCAGTTATAATATATCTGTGATGAACGTTTATTGTAGCGCTGACTCTAATAAATGCTATGCTTATAGTTTGCAACACGTACATAGAATTGAATGGAAATATATGTATATGCATTCATTACTATAACTGTTACCGTAACAGATGTGATAGGTATTCAATTCATCGCAACTACCTGCAACAAATTCAATTACATCACTTTCGAAGTTACACACACCATCAATCAACCTTTGATGTATTATCGACGTCTCAGTAGCAGCGTTGAATCCTTCAAGGTTATTAGTGCAGCCTTAATTGTTTTACTCAACTTCTTATCTACATCTGAGCATGTGAAGTGACGGATTCCTAGAGGTATTATGATTTTATAATGAAAAACAACGAAAATTAAAGAAATCTATATATAGTGAGGAAGTGAAAAGTCCTTCCTATATATATTTTTACCATATTTGAAGCATGTTTGAAGCATATTTGAAGCGGTGTTGGATAGAGACCCGGAAGGTCTTCCAAACCAAAAGCCACGTGACCCCCTTCACAGAAAAAAAGGTTTATGGTGCTCTATTGACACTGGGTCACGTGACCACAGTAATTTTTTTGCCAAAACGTAGTAAAAGTAGTACCTTTTTACCTGAATTTTACTCGATCTCGATAGCTTCTTCCGTTCAGAAGTTAAGGGAAGAGAGGACTTTTTATGTCCTGACTGTATATGTATAATAATAATAGTTATAATAATAGTAATCATTTATTTGCAGTTACAAAATACAACCAACTTTTCATAATTTACAGTATTGCAAACAAAGCAGTCATTTAGGTTCTAGTGAACCATGTGCAAGGTATATGTTTTTTATATAATTTTTTTTCCTTTTCTTCTTCCCCCTAATTTTTTCCTTTAACTTAATTTTAATCTATCATCATATGAAAAAAGTTTCTATCCGTTCCGAGAATCCACTTTTTCACATCGAATCTGATTTTATTATTATTAATTCCAATGTTTTCTGGCAATGCATTGTATATCCTGCTGTATTATCAGCAATTATTGCCCTCGTTCTATAAGTATGACATATCCTTTCAAAATATATTGGGTTATTCAAAACGAAGTTCACGCAGTGTTTGACATATAATTGTCGTATATTCATAATAGCCAGATCTTTGAATAACTGATCGCTTGAAAAAGTCCTTTTTTTGGATGACATTATTTTAAGAACTGTTTTTTTGGAGTCTGCCACGAATCTGCCACATATAAAATCTCAGTATCATCAGCAAATGACATAATTAGTCTTGACGACTTCAGCCTCAGTAGTGAATTCGAATAAATAATGAATAAAACCGGCCATGAAACCGTACTTTGAGGAGCACCACATGAAACCGACTCCTCCTAACTCAAAATTCCATTTACTAGAACCGTGTCGAAAGCCTTTGCTAGGTCAATGAAAACACCCAGACAGCATTTCTTGGCATCAAGAGCATTGTATATCGAGGAAGTTAGCTTATGACGTCATGTGTGTTTTTTCTTTCACGAACACCATATTGTGTTTCTGAAATGATGATAATAATAATATCGTCGTATCTTCTGATAAATTCAAAGCAAATTAATCATATATAGTTCATTTATTATATGAAGATAAAAGACATGCATTTGCACTTCCACTTTTAAAAAACTCTGTTTAAAATCTGTTTTTCCGTTAACCTCATAAATAATGTTGTTTCTATCTAAATATTCTACCAATCTCTTTTTTATGATTTTTTCGAACAGCTTTGCAAAAGATGAAGTCAAAGATACCGGTCGATAATTCGATATACTTGTTTTTTTCCCTCCTTTATAGATTGGCTTAATAGTAGCTGTTTTGAGATGATCTGGTACTTTACCAGTTTCCATACAGAGATTGAAAATATAACACAGTGATTCAACTATATATTCAAGGGATAATTTAATCTGTTTCTGTTTCTGTTTTAAAATCTGTTTTTTCCGTTAATCAGCTGTCGCCCCCATACGAACGACAACTCTCAGAAGTTGAGAAACTTGTGCGAGCTAAGGACTAACGAGGT
>WOGP01003889.1:259-14644 GCA_015342065.1 Leptinotarsa undecemlineata | reverse complement strand
AGAAGTCACCAAGAAGTCACTATAAAACGTGGTACAGCAAAAACGCATCTGACATGGAATAACACAAAAAAGGCAAATGACAGCTAAACGTAATTTTGTCAATGGTTAATGTAGGGAATTGATAATGGAAATGGTGCTTTATATTTCCTGGATGCCCTTCAGAATGATATCTTTGAAACAATGCATTCATTCAAATCAGTTGACTGTGTAACAAATGATGATGAAGCCACCAACTATCCAATTGAATTTTTGAAGTGCCTGGATCAAAACCGCCATTCTTCGAAACATAAACCCACCAAAATTCTACAACGGTACACGTCTGGTGGTCAGTGAATTGATGAACAATGTGATTTACGCGACGATACTCAAAGGAAACTTCGAAGGTGAAGAAGTTCTAATTATGAGGATCCCGATGATCCCAACCGATATGCCGTTTGAGTTCAAAATACTTCAATTTCCAATTCGTCTTGCATTCGCCATAACCATTAACAAATCACAAGGCCAATCCTTGAAGGTTTGTGGTCTGAATCTGAAATGTTTTTCACATGGTCAATTATATGTGGCATGTTCACGGGTCGGAAGACCATCTGCGTTATTTATACTTGCGCCTGATAATAAAACAAAAAATGTCGTGTATTACAAGGTGCTCAACTGAAGAGTGCAACCTAATAAAGAATAATTGGAATACTTGATTAATAAAAAAATTTAATTAATAAAATAAGAAATGTGGTTTTTTATTGCCTCTAAGGCAAAACGGAGTTTGCAGGGTTAGCGAGTAAACTATAAATAATTTCCGTCGTAACGTTATTAAAACGCCTTGTCAACTTTTTTGTATGTCACAACATTGGATGTCAGTATTTTATTTCAGGTTCAAAGTTCGTTAACTTCAAGTCTGACAGATGGTTATATTAACAGAAATGCATAAAATAACAGTTTTACAAATGATTGGTTATGAAGGTAAAACCAGAATACAACAGAAAGTAGCTCGCCTATTTCATAATGAATTTCCTAATTAACCGCCCATATCTCAAGGACCAATAAGCAAAATATAGAAGCAGTTTCGCTAGCTTGGTCATGTGGGGCAGATAAAAAAAGCAACTGCCAATGCAATGAGTGATGAACTCAAATTAGATGTGATGGTTGAGTTTGAGGAAAACCCACATACATCGAGTAGACAGGCATCCACTGCATTCCTATAAAATGATACCAACACAGGAGCTCATGGTAGAACAGTTTGAACTGATTTTTGTAAGCAAATAATGGACATGTTGGCTTACAATATCATCCAATTAGAAAACCGCTACCGGTCAACGGAAAATCCTTACTAGATGAGAGAAAAACACATGCAATACCCTCAAAAGGTTAAAGTTTGGGCAGGAATTGTAGAAAACCATATCAGTGGTTCCTTTTTCATTGAGAGCAACTTGAATGACTATGATTATTTGGCACTATTTCAAAATGAAGTCATTCCAAGTTTGTCTCGACCCATTCAAGAGAATATTATTTCTTGTCTTGACAAGAATATCAAAAGAACACATTCTCTTGTTTTGTTTTGTCTTGTATCGATTTCTCCTGCCTTCTTTTGATCAGATAACGTTTTTGGTGTTCAGAATTTACGAATACGGAAATGAATATATCCCATTCCGTTTACAGAAATCTAATTTTGATATGCCTTACATCTACTAGATACACTGTATGTTGGTGAATATTTCGAAAAATCCATTGAATTGATATCTCGAAATTTATATGAAACATTTTTGATAAATTCACTACTTTATCTTAAACTTCTAATAGGAGTTCCATACTGTATATCGAAGTCTTTGTTGTTTTGGTTCTATAAGTGTCTATTCCAGTCAGCCAAATAACTTTCAGTGGTGCATATAAGGTGCTATAGAAACATTCAAATTCCAAGGAAGACACCAACAACTTCCTGTTAAACCTATAAGAGCCCTACTACTAGTCAAGTTGAAACAGTAAATACGATGTCAAAGAAAATTGAAAATTCAATCCCAATTGAAAACAAAATTACCCTTGGCGAGCTGGGCCAACTTGACTCAGAGTAATCAGTTTGGAAGAAAAGGTGTGAAATGGGACAATAAATTTCAGTTGTTCGTTGTCTGCCTGCATGAATTCTCGTCTCTAGCGAATTATTATTTCAATTTGAAAATCTATATTACAACTACAGGGAGAAAAACGCATTTTTCTGTCTATTTTGACATTATCTTACATTTAAACATTTTGATACCCTGACAAGGGCGCCCGTATATAATTTTCCAGGATGGCGAAAGAGGAGGTTTGGAAATATTGTATTATTGATGATAATAATATCAATGTATTCTGTCAAACTTTTTATTTTCGTGAAAGTCACTCGAGAGCCGAAAATCTAGTTTTTTTTGAGTAAGCAAATGAATATCTCGAGAACGGTTCATTTGTGGTTTAGAGTGTACACATTGGAAATGTGAAAATATACAGGCTGTTACATTCGAATCAAGTATGTCGGTAAGAACTTCCGGTATAACCAAAAGTGTTGGAAAAAAGCCATTATTTCCTAAAATAAGGCTATCTGTCTGTCTGGTTTTGCGTTAACCAGCTGTCGCACCCCTACGAACGACAACCCTCAGAAGTGTAAACTTGTGAGCAAAGGATTAATGAGGTCTTACTTTTTTAACGTGTGATTCCTAACACGGGTTAACGTGTGATTCCTAACACGGGCCTAACCAACGGTCATTGCGCTGTACTTTGTATTCTTTTTACCAGTCAATAATGACAATGTTTTCATAATATTCTCTTTCTCATACATTTATTTTGATGAATTCAAATTTATATTTGAACTATCTCACATATTATCATTATTTCAATCAAGTTAAGTATTAATTTAATCATTAAAAATTAAATTCGCTCTAAAAGCCGATGGATACATTGGATGTAATTGCATTTCATGTATGTACGTATTGGAATCGATACCGAATAATTCGATAGCATTCATAAAAGTACATTATAGTGCCAGATGAAAAATCATTTCCATTATTACTATAAGAGTAATAGACTACACAGGGCTCTTGACATTTCTTTCTTGGATAGTTGTCAATATAATCTGAAAATCAAATAATTTTACTCATTTCAGATCTACACAACTAAGACACACTCCGAGCGTGTATTTTAATACACGCCCGAAGAAGCCTTCGTATGGCGAACCACGTGTTGCGTATTTGTGAAACTGTTTAGTGAAAATCTCACAATAAAAGGTTTTTTTAATACTTCATTTCAAATCTGTTGGTTCAATTTGCGATGGAGTTACACAGAGTTACACTGATAATATATTATTGGTAAATTTTTTGATTGGTCTGGGTAATTTATCTTTTTGAAGCCAACTTTCTGGAAATCTCTGAGGAAATAATGAATTTTTCCCATGACTTCGTGAAAACTAGAACTTTTGTACTCAAATTTCATGTGGTTTCTCTTCCGACCTTCGGTTGTATTTATTTCGGATTTGTATATAGAAGAAACTTCTGTGCATAATTCACACATTTCAATGAAAAAATGGGAAGTATTTTTGATAAAATAATAATAATAATACTAATATTACCTCCAACATCGCAATCGCATTATGGTTATAGAGCAGGGGTCGGTCGGCAAGTAGTTTTAGGTGGGGTGCGGATATTGTTGGAAAATTTCAACGGGGTCCATAAAAAAAACCAAATAATAATAATAAAGTGCTACATATTATTTTGGATTCAAATCACATTCTGAATGATAAAAGGAATACAAGACCTCGTATTTATGTGCGAAACTACACCGACGGTCTTGAGCCAGTTTTTTGGTTCTCGAGAGGAACAGCAAATTCGAAGTGTTTTTCAAAAAATTCATCTTTGACATGTGACCCAATTGATAGCTAGTCTTTTACAATTTCCATATTTTTCTGGGATATGTTTGGACCAAAATCTTCGTTATTTAAATTTATATTTCTCTATTTATCTCTGCTCGTGGTATATTCTTGATAAATAATTTTATCTTTGTCATACATTTTTTGAGATTTGTTTCGCATTTTAAATTTTCAGGAAGAAAACTGTATAGTTTTGATCCTAAATACCGGAAGAATTTCTGCCCAACTGATTTGAGCATCAATGGTATGACGATACTATTATTTCGACGTGTAGCATATTTATGGTGATAAGTAGATAATCCTTTTTTGCTTTCATGCTGTACAGTAGTAATATTTATAAAAAACATCTGTATGGGATCAAATATTCCAAATTTTCAATAAAGTAGATCGCTAGGGTAGTCGTAATCTTCCGTAGGATACATTTGATAAATCTACAAATATCTACTGCATAACCTCAAAGGAATGTAGATGAGTTTTCGACACCCCATCCCCAACCAATTATATCATATCTCAGATGAGGCTCTATTAAACTCTTATATAACATAACTTTTTGTTTTTGATTGAGTATGTTTGCTATCCGTTTGAATTTGTAAAGTATGCAACAAAATTTCTCAACTATGTGTTGTTGTCCATGTGTTTGTTCCATCTGAGATTTCTGTCTAAAATTGTTCCAAGATATTTTATTTTCTTTGTGGGTTTCATGATTTCCGTATTGGTAGAGAGTTGTCATAACTGCTGAATGGTACGTAATAGGTTTTCTCAAAGTTAATAGATAAGAGCCTGTGGTCGAACCACAATTTGATTTGATGAAGGTCATGTTCTAATTTCTGTGTCAAATTAAACCAGTTTTCGTCTTCGCAAAACAGCACAGTATCATCGGCGAACTCAGAATGTTGGAGTTGATATCTTGTAGGAAAGGGCTGTTCGAGTAAATATTGAATAGGATTGGTCCTAACACTGTCCCCTGGGGTACACCACATGTAATAATTTCCTCTCCACTTATATGATTGTCCACTTCAACCCTTTGCTCTCTATTGTAAAGATAACTTTTGAAAAGATTATTCGCTATACCTCTAATTCCCATGTCGTTCAGAAGATTCAGTAAGAGAGAGTGGTCGATGGAGTCGAAACACCAACGATTAGATATTTTCGAAATAATTATTTGTATATGAGTATCGAATTATACTAAGTATTTTTTGAAAGTATTGTTATTTTTGTGTAATTCAATATTCATGTGAAAGTAGTTGTTTAGAGAGGGTTTTTTGTTTCAGTTGGTATCTGAAGGTAACTTCTGTGAATCATCTATACATCTTTGTGAATATTTTATTCGGGATTTAATTGATTTCTTCCCCCTTGTCCCTATTGTATTAAAAGTTGACCGCTTTCTATATGTTTTTCCCAATAAATGTGTCTTGAAGGTATTCGACCTGTTTCATTATCGGTACCGTACAGGGTTTATTGATGAAGCAGATTTCAACAGATTCTAATCTGTTGAAATCTGTTTTTATGTCGCCCCCCTATAAACGACAACTCTTAAAAGTCGATATTTGTGTGAGCTAAGGACTAATAAGGTCTTACTTTTTACCGTTTGATTCCCAATACGGGTTGGACGATAGGAAGTGAAAATTGATCATCTGGCATTGCGGTTCGAACCACGAACTAATACTGGAGATACATGAAAATTGTGAAAAATAGAAAAGTTTTTTCTAAAGGAGTAGATTTTTTCAATAGTCCAAATATGTCTCTCTGAAAAATTATTGATATTCTGTCTCTGCAAATGCCAATTTACACTGTTTGGTGAGACAGATATTTAAATATTTCATTTGGATTTGGAAAAGTTTTGTAGTAGCATCGAATTACTAAATTAGTGAAAATTCAGTTAATATAATTACTGCAGGCAATAAATTATTGTCGTCAACATTTCCTACAAAAGGGACACTAAAATACATAACCGAGGCTGAAGAGGGTTTAGAATTTAGTGAAGCAACACCATTTGCACGCTTAGTAGCTGCGGTCATTTGTTTCCAGGCGGGAGTCTCTGTAGAGTGTTTTAACATAAAATAAAGGACGACCAACTGATAACGAAAGCAGAAGCTTAAAGTTTCTTATGCAGTATGAGAACTGGGATTGGAAAATGTAATAATTATTTTCAACAATTGACATCGATTCGTGTGGAAGATTGTTATATTAAATGGGTTTTTTCATTCACATATCAGAATTAAACCGTTGATATCCAAAACATCTTGCGTAATTATCTACATGGACTATTCAAATAATAAGGTAGAGTTCAAATTTTACATGTCACGTACATTCGATTGGTGATTTTCAAATTGGCAAATGTATCATATCTGAGGGAGACTACTTTGAAAACGACAAAAAAGAAATTGAACAGACTGCGTTAAACAATTGCGTACTTTTGAATTGATGCACAAAGTCCAGAACAATTCCCATCAGCTTTTTTAGAAATTGAAAATAGTTATAACAAAGTCATTGTTCACTGTGGTTCTGTTGTTGAATTTGGTCATTATTACGCCTTGGTCAAAGACGAAACGGGCTGGTTTGAGTTTGACGATAGTCGTGTCACGAATTATTCTGGCGACACCCTGGAGACACCCTATATTTCGTTTTATGAGACAGAGGACATTGGTAGATCAAGATCTTCAGATGATGTGCTGCTGCAGATTTTGCCGGGTTTTCCTGCAGCTGAAATTGCTGCACTGAAAACAATAAAGTCGCCCCGGAGCGGTAATTAATTGTTGTTTTTATTTTTATTGTTGTTTTATAATTGACAGATATTTGATAAATAAAACGAAACGAAATATTTCTGAATCTGCACTCCACTCTCTGTCGCAAAAAAGGGTCTGTTGCTTTTCAGTGAATAATATAATATGACCGTATGAAATAACTGGTAGGTTTCAAGTTTATGATATATCAATGGAAACCCTTACTTCAACAGTGCTGCTGTTACTCACATGATAACAGAAACTCCTGATTGATATAATAATGAATTTTCAAAATGTCAAACATTCCAATTACGCGTTTCAGTAATTTCAACGGAAAGAAAAGATAATTGAAACTTTCTATGTTTTCACCACTTTTATTTGTAACTAATGTACTGCAGTTTAGTCCTATAAAGATATTTTCCAACTTTTACTATAAACTAACAATGATCACTTAAGCACTTATACAAAACCACTGTAGGTAATAATACAGGTAATTAGCTTGATTAAGTACCTGTAGTTTATTTACTAGTGACAATGTGGATATTTGAAAACCGGTGAGTGAACCAAATCGATTTGATTATTTTACAGGTTGCACCCGCAATGTTTATGCTTGTGAATTTTCAAGGATTCCAAATAATTGAGTTTGCAATCCTTCCTTGCATATTGCAAAATTTCCATATCGCTTAGATTCTAGAACTTGTGGTTGCATGCCAAGGAATGGTTTCATAACGTCGAATCATTTCAACCTTGTTGGAGGACCTTTCATGTTCGGCATACCGTTTTTCGGCAATTTCGATCACATTGTCCCACATGAACACTATTACAGCCGGACACTTGAGTTTATAAACTCCAGATTTCTTCAACTTGTCCACTTTATTTTTGGTATTGAAAAGGAACATATTTTGGTAAGAGAGCAGAAATAATTGCGAGTTTCTTAAAATAAAAATCATGTGGAAGTAGCATTCAGACTACATGCCAGGTTATATTATTTTCTTTTCAATGCCAGAGATAAAGTGGACAAGTTGGAGAAATCTGGAGTTTATAAGCTTGTGTCCAGAATGTAATAGTGTTCATGTGGTATAATGTGATCGAAATTTTCAAAAAACGGTATGCTGAACATGAAAGGTCCTTCAGATTAGGTTAAAATGATTCGACGTTTTCAAACCATTCCTTGGCATGTAACTACAAGTTCCCGAATTTAAACGATATGGAAATTTTGCACAATGCAAGGAAGGGATGCAAACTCAATTATTTGGAGTCCTTCGAAATTTACAATCATAACCATTGTGGGTGCAAGCTATCAAATGATCAAATATATTCAGTTCACTCACTGATTTTCAAATTAGCATACCCACATTGTCACTAGTAGACATTCAGGTAATCAATGAAACTAATTACCTGTATTATTATCTACAGTGGTATTATATAATGGCTGATGTAATTAATCATTGTTAGTTTAATGTAAAAGTTTGAAAATGTCCTTATAGGGTGAAACTGCTGTAACATTAGTTACAAATAAAAGTGGTAAAAAACATAGAAACTTTCAAATTCTCTTTTCTTCATCGTGATTTCCTACCACGTAGTAACGGCCACATCGATAAAGTTATTAAACGAAAAGTATATTCAACAATCTCTCCTCAATTGAAAAATATCCGTAAGTTCGATATTGACCGCGAGAGTTTATGTCAGATCTTTCAGTACTCTGTTGAAACTGTTGAACACTTTTGGCAACAATTGAATCGTTAGCAAGGAATCACAGATGATAAATCGTTGCGGATCAGTGGGTTGGATCCAAGCTAGGATTTATTAGATTTTTAAATTACCTTCCACCGCGTTTTTGTAGATTCAGAAGATGGATGATATTCCTACTAAATCTCAGACTATAAATTGTAATGAATAAATTTCGTGGCTTATCAGTTGATAATTTGAACTTGATAAAATGCGATTCAATAAATGAAACATTTTTATAACGAAACGAATGTATTGGAGCCATTTAGAGTTTTTGATACGTGTTTGAGAGATGCAGATCACATTAGGATAAGGCCATCAGATTTTGCATCATTTGATTCATTCATAATTGAAAAGGGATATGTTCTACTGAATAGTAATACATGTTTTTGAAATTTTAAAAAAAATTTTTTTCTTATGTGTAATTCAATGTTTGTATGAGGGTTGCTATTTCAGGAGGGCTTTCAGGCATGAATACAACGATTCACACGTGATCCTAATTTCGCCAAATTCACTTATGAGCGATGAGGCATATGTCCTCTTTTATGAACAGGAGGGAACGAAGCAGCACCTTTGATGTGGTTTTTTTTCTTTCCCTTTTTTATAAGCTCAGTTCTTTGAATTGTTTTATATTTTATGATTGTTCCAAAAAGAGTTATATCAAGTTTACCATAAAATTTTCTCAACAAAGGTTAGAACCTCAATTTTTTTGCTGAAACTCTTCGTTATTCAGTTAATATTTTTTTTTGAGAATTTATATTTCATCAATAATAATAATAATACGTCTTCATTCACAATAAAAGTACAATTGAAATAAACAAAAAGAGGAAAAGGCAAGTATGAAGGTGAATAGACGGAGTATCAGCCGATGCTATTTTTCAACTCAACCTGGAAATATCAATAATTAAACAATAACAAAGAAGTTGAGTAAACAGTGATACTCTCATGACAAGATCAAAAAATGTATGCAACCGGTGTTGAAAAATTCCTTTTTGTAATGTCAAGGTCGGGAACAGATAAGATACTAGACAGTTAAATAGGACTTCAGTTTTTTATAAGTTTTTTATTGTAGAAGATCTACACTCACGGGGTAGTTAAATGTAATGTTTAGGTGCATTATACGACAAGCAGCTGGTGAACGTGGAAGATTTTGGCTTGGAGATTACTGAAACTGAAGTGTTCCTTGTGGTAAAACTATTTTTTGTTGAAAATATTCTAAGTCTCTTCAGTAAGTAATAAGACGAGATATCGAAACTTTATGTGTGTTGATGAGTAAATGCAGTTTTCTAAGTTTCTCAACTTTTAATCATCCTGGTTTTGTTCTTATATCACCCAGCAGAGAATAAACTCAAACTTTGTCATTTTGAGCAATACGAATCGAGTCAATACATTACGATTCCTAGGGATTCGTATTTTGTTGAATGCTGCTACTTTCTGCTGATAGGAATGTGCTGAGGAATGTATGACAATGTCTGTATGAGATGGTTTGTGAATAATTGCAAAATCATGTTCATCAATATAATCTCCAAATCTGAAAAATTTATCAAATTATTCACTTTCAATTCAGTGGTGAATTTGATTGATAGCTGATTGGAATTGACAAATTCAACAAACTTGCCCATCTGTATCAATGAAGCAGACTGATATATCTTCTACGTATCTGAAACAGTATGAGGAGCTGTTATTCAACTGATTATTATGAATTTCATTCTCGAAGTTATCTAAAAAACAAATTTCAGCAAGCAAAATACTCAACGGGTTTTTCCATTATTCATCCTTCGCTGTATAAATAAAACTTTTCATTGAAATGAAAAAAATTTTGAAGAGTAACTATTTGAATGTTCTGTTCTACTGCAGGATTAACATGGTTTCTGTCTTAGACACGCTCATCCTGTTAATTGTTTCAATTGGCGGAATACTGCAAAATGAATTTTGGACATCAGACGTATAAATTTAGCGTTGTCCCAAAGAGTTACATTTATATTGTTATTTACTGATCGATATGTATTATTTCTATTAAATCTTGGTTTGAAATTAGTGTTAGTTTCAATTTATTGCATACGTATCACTGAGATATTTAGAGTTTTGGTGGTTGTGGGTTTATGATCAGTGCCCTGTGTTTCATAACCAGCTCTATCGTCTTTGCGAGTTTCCTTTATCTCAAATCTATCTGGTACAAAGTTGTAAAATCATTTAAAATTCATAGGTTCCTGAATTAAGAATATCTGAAGTTTTACCAACTTACTAGTTTTCGCCTGTAACAGTTCGACCTATGTCTGTTCTCGTAAATATAATGTTCTTTGTTAAGTTTGTTTTGCAAATTTTCATCACTATGCTGAAATGGATTTGATCAACAGGTTCAAACTTCAATATATTTGCACCCACATGTTCATTTCAATTTGAATTATCTTTCAGAGCAAGCCCTGTTTCTATAGCAGTTTCGTAAACTGTTCAATGATGATCTCACAAAGAAGTGATGCTTGAGTAAGGAATATGATTCCTGATCCTTACTATGAAAGAAACGGGTCAACAGTAACAGGCCTTGTTCTCATCTGCAGTTCAAGTACAATTTTGACATTTGTCGAAGAGAAAACAGACCAAATGAATTTGTGTTGATATATAAATATAGGGTCTGCCAACAGGCACTTCCAAACATTAACGATTGATAACGGCCATTTTCAGTCATTCAGTCTGTTCTGCCAAATCGCCATGGATGGATATAGCATTCAACAACATGTGCAAATAACAACAATAAAATGGGTGTTCTGTTCGGCAGCGTACCGCGCGCTTCGCCCATTTTACGGTTTACATAATCGTCCTATCGAGAGGGAAATTCGCAAGGTTGTGGATTAATTCGGTAAACGATCGACCAACGACGTACGTCGACAAACCGCAGGATCTGCTGAAAACATTTGACTTCATATTGAATCTGGTGCCAGATACCATGAGTGGAGAATGACTGGTGAAAGGAAGACTAAAGACAGAGTGAAAGGTTAGACAAGATATTCCCTGGATGGAAGGGGGGTTGCTGAAGGAGATGCAGGACGAGAGGATGATTGAGGTATATGTGGATGATGGACCGGGGATGGACGAAGAAAGAATGGGCATAGGTTGGGCGTATGAGAGAAATGAGGGTGAATGTGTTCTAGGAAATGAGAAGATTCCCGAACAGAGCAGCGTGAATGAAGCCGAACTGATTGCGATAGAGAGAGTGATATATATGTGGGACATGAATGAGAATGTTAGAGTGATTAATGACTCCGCCATGGCGGTGTTAAGGATGGAAGCGATACGAGTGAAGAATAAAAAAATTGAGGTGATTCAGAGAACTATTGAAGCAATGTATGAAAGGGGAGCACGGACCGAAATCATATGACGAAAAGAACATCAAAACAACAATTTTGAAAATGAAAAGGCCCACAAGGAGGCCACGAAAGGCATAGGAAGGGATAGCATTTCATGGAATGTGAGAAAAATGAGTAGAAAGAGGAACAAGAGTAAGAGGATAAAGGAATGGATCACGGAAAAATGGCAGCGAGAATGGGATAACGGCACGACTGGGCGACTGCTCTATAGAGTCGGAAATGAATCACTAGATCTGTCGAGGAAGGCAGTTCAACTGTTCATGGGGCACGTTAACTTCCCGGGTCACCTGTACATATTCAACCTGGCACCGGATGTGCCCTGCCTTTATGGATGGGGAAAGCCTGAAACGGCATAACATGTGATCGAGAGATGTATGGAAGGAGATAGAGTTGGGTGGCGAGTATAGAAAAAACGGCTGGAACAAGGAAAGGGAGGGAAATAGGAATGGAAGGAGAAATGAATGGATTCGCGTTGCGAATGAATGGGCAGAGAGTGTAGTGAGAGATGAGCGGGACGAGTGAGATGCAAGCTACCAATTTGCCAAAACTGAAATGATGACGATCTTCCTAATCTGAGAAGACCTTTTGAGTTTCAAAAACTACACCTCACGATTTGATTTCCACAAACTTTATTTGAAATATATCACATGTTTCGCTGAGACATCAGCTTTATCAAGTGATTTGAATACTTCTCAAGTTAATACTACTAATACTAATATTTGTATACTACAGGTAACCATATTTGAGATTACCTCAAAAAATTACCTAAACTTCTACCTAAAGTACCTGCTCAATCATGATCACCTGAAGCATATTATCTCACATCTACATCAATAATAATGCATAGCTCGTATGATGTTCTTGGATTCGATTTCTGAATGTCCTGCCAGTTTGACCAATATATACGGTTTGACCAATATATAGGGCACGTTCCACACTTTAATTTATATACTCCTGATTTCTCGAATTTGGATGTTTTGTTATTATTATTTTTAACTAACTTTTCCAACGTATTACTTGTTCTATATGCAATTTCAATATTTCGATTCCTCAAAAATGAAGCCACTTTTTCCGTTGGTTTTCCAAAATACGTTAAAGCTCTATAATTTTGATTATCTACCTTATCAATATAAAAAACGTCTCGAATAGTTTTTTTGTAGTTTTTTCTTGGCAAGTATTTTGTTCCTTAATTCAGCTTCAAACCCATTGTTAACAGCAATTTGCTTGATGATATTAAGTTCTTTATCGAAATTATCTATTGAAAGAGGAATATTGACTAATCTGTGAATCATGATATTATAAGCTGCTACTTCGTAATGTATAGTAGCATCCGTATAGGACGGCTTGTGATAAATTGAAAAATCATGTTTGTTGTTCATTCTACTATTTGTTAAGTCCAAGAAATTGATAGAGTTGTCTACTTCTATTTCAATAGTGGATTTAATGTTTTCATGAATTTTGTTAATATCCCTATGACAAGTATCTAATTGCCACTTAGTACCTGTAAAACATACCAAAACGTCATCCACATATCTATGCCAATACAAGAAATTCTTAATCGAAGTATGTTTATAAATCGACTTAATGGATTTCTCATTATTAAACCTTCTGGGGAGGAATAAATATTGTTGTTGAATTGAAAATAATTTTGTTTGAGGCATGTTTTATGATTGGGTTCACGCTATTTTCATCTAATAATTCTATTATTAAAGTAATAGTATCACCAGGATGTATGCTGGGAAATAGATTCTGCTCATCAAAGGATAGTAATTTTGAATCGTCTGATAGAGGTATGTTTTTTATTTTATTGATTAAGTCTTATGAATTCCGTAGACTAAATTTTGGTTGGAAGTTACAATGGTTCAAGATGATATTGATGATCTTTTCTGATAATTTCACTGATGGTGCAGTGACAAACCACTGGTCTAATTGGATAACCGTGCTTGTGCAGTTTTATGAGTGAATATAATTTTGGTATTTGGGGGGTTCATCAATGTTAATTTGAATTTTTCCCTTTCAGTGAACAGTATGTTTGAATTTTTCAAAAAATCTTTAACTTGTCTTTGAAAAAAATTAGTTGGATTACGTTTCGGCATTTCAAAGATTCCTAAATTCAAGAAATCAAGAGTTTTGTTGACATAGTCAATTCGGTCAATAGCAACCACCGTGTTTCCTTTATCTGCTCTAGTCAATATAACATCATTTTCGTTAATGTTACTGCGTATTGATTTCACAAGTTTCAATTCAATCGTAATACTACCTTCTTTCAAAAATTCTAATTTTATGATATGTGACTCCTGGTGTTTGTTATTAATGCTATTCAATGTCCCTCCTAATGCCATTTCTGTTTCTATCCCCACATTTCAAAGTTGTTAGTGCTATTTTCATGTCCAATTTGAAACCTTTTTCTATCAACACATTTTCAGTGTCTGTGAACTTTTTAGATAAATTTATGAACCTGTCATAAAATTTATGACTCGCGCATTTGTTTCTGATAGGTAGAGATGGTTTCTTTTGAATGCAATTCTTTTTATGAATGATTTGATTCACTTATTCCCTTACCTTAACATCTAAAATATCAAATTCTATATTATGAAACCTGAGGTTAAGTGGAAGAGCAATTGAATGATGATTTGTCATCATGTAAATTGAACTTCGCCTTTTATCTTCATATAATAAATGAACT
>WOGP01003887.1:0-14645 GCA_015342065.1 Leptinotarsa undecemlineata | reverse complement strand
GTGGTGAATATAAATAGTTGTATTAGTGAAATATTGTTAAAATAAATTAGTTTAAGACAGTGAATTCTTTAATTCGTTACAGTATACAGAACATAATCTATCCTAGAAAATCTATTCGGGAACAAGTGGGAGTAGATAACGTCGCAGGAATGAATAAACACAATTTTCATCAACAACGTATATGGGCTTTGATCCAGCGTGTAATCAGTCATCAATGTTACGCCTTTACGTGGATTTTTAATAAAAAAGGAATATAATCAGATTTAACAAATTTCAACAAAAATTACAATTCAACATTCCTTACTTCAATTACATTTTATGAATAAAGTACCTATATTTTTGATTATCATCTATAAAAATGGACCACGCTTCAGTCTGATGGTCGACTGTGTTGGTTTGAAAATATTCAATTTTCAATAACTTTGACTGACTATGACTATATGAACCATGATCAATTCTACATATAGTTTTCAAACTTACGTACTCTTTTGGAAACAACTTTTTGACTTTCTACTTCTCTAACAGGTAAAAGTATTTTTGTTGATTAGTTTTTAGATATCTTCTGGATTTTATTGGTTAAAACTGTTCATTTTGAAAATATGGAGATAGAATAATTAGCGAATACTTACCAATTAGGGATCCACTTCAATGTGGAGTGATAATTTCATCATTATTTTTTTTAACAAAATATTTCAACTACGACATATTTCCTGGTACACATTTTTAAAATATTAAATGGATGACTGATCGATATTATAGGATAATATTGAAAATTCATCATGAATTTCATAACCAACATCTTAACCACTTCAAACAGTATTTGATGCAGAAGCCCTAAAAATAATATTGTACAAAACTTCACCTCATCCCTGTTAACTTAGTATAAATCATAGATTTGAACTAATTTCAGTGCATTTATCTACCAACTTAACGTCAATTCAACAAAACCAACTCGAAATAAGTTTGGGCTTCTTATAGAGCGTTTCTTTCCGTTCAAATTAGTGATTTTTACTAAATTATCAAATGGAAATCCTTCATGGAAAATCATTTAAAGAAGGGGTAAATTTAGCCTAATGTGAACAAAGAAGTTTCAAAGTGGAGCTATTAATCGATCCATACTACGAGTTCAAATTCATTCAAATACTCATTCTGTTGTTTTCTCATCGAAGTTTTTTGAAAATTCGGAAATAGCATAAATTATTGGCATATTTTATGACAGCGGCTTCAACGAAGTCATTTTTGTCGTTTTAGAAGCATCAGTACAAAAACATAACCATTATGTGTCGTGAATGGTGTTCAGCTGTTTCGATTGTGATTTTTTTATCGAATCGTACACAATTGATTCGTAATTTTGTATCTTGTCAAGCTCCTGTATATCACGAGGAGTATTTACAATCAGCATCTCAATATCGATTGGTTCATTAGGTTGAGTCCATTTTGACACGATTGTTTAAAATACATTCAAAACCATGCCCAAGAATGTATGCTCATCGACACATTTAAAGGATTGGTTGTGAGAAGGGAAGTGCTTTAAACGTTCGTCTTTTTGAGAAAAGAGCATAGGTACGTTAGGTTATGTAAGGTTAGGTCCAATGTGAATGGGTCTATTCGACCCTCCACCGCAACCCGCAAGGGTTTATTGGGGCTCACACATATTCTCACTCGGCCAAACAAACCCAACTTCTTAACGAAGCCGATTAGTTTATTTGATGAGTGGTCTTTTACGTCATATGCCAAGAGTACAGCTCTACCAACTCCAAAAAGCTGATTCAGTCCCCAGCGGGGCAATCACAAAGTATGTGATCTGCTGTTCAATCATTTTCCAAAAAGAGGCGACACACACTGTCTACCGACAGTCAGAGTCTGTGCATATGATGTTTCAAATGACAGTGACCTGTCATGACCTGAGAAGGCCTGTTAGACATCGTAGTTCATCCTTACTGTAGTCCAATAACTGTTTGGTATCAAGCTTCGAAGGGTGAATAAACGCCTAGGAGTGAGCCAATCCTGGAAGATTCTGCCAAAGCCTAAAGCGATGCCAACGACAGGTTCTGGTCCAATTAAGCTGATTGCAGCACCTTCCTTTGCAAGGGAGTCAGCAGCCTCATTGCCTTCCAGTCCAATATGTCCAGTAATCCAGACCAGAGACAATCTGTTAAGTCTTTCTTACGAGAAGAGTCGTTTTTAGCAATTTGCTACCAATTTAGACGTTGCTCGGTAGGAGCCAAGAGCTTCCAATGCCGCTTGAATGCCCGAGAATATTTTTACTGACTTTTGTATGAGGTTGGATTCTTTCAATTCTTCCAACACAATTCAATAGCGTAAAGCAGGTTGATATCTCTGTCCTGGGTCTGCAACTGAAAACACCTGCACGAGAACGGGGGTGTTTTTGATACATCTGTACTGTAAACCAACAACTATCCGCTCTTAATATTTCCTTCTCCGGGAGGATCTAGTCTTCTATACTCGGGAACAGGTTAAGGTTAAGCAGTTCATAGGTGACAGTTGACAGAGACTGTTATGACCAATCAGGAACTGTTGCACTCTGCATTAAATTAATTTGTGCAATTGTCTATATGCACAAGTCTATATGCAGTCCATCTAGCCTCTCTCTAGAAAAATATGGAAAGGAGATAGATCTAGAAGAATTTCCATGGCCGCTGACGGTATGGTACATACCTACATTTCATTTTAGAATAGTGAAAATGAAATCCAATAGTTTTGGATCAGTTTTCAAGAAATGATATATCATTTTGTAGAAAGTATCTAGATGAATACATATTGTTGCTTGTGTCGTATAATACCAAGTCGTCTGCAAAAATACCTGAAATTGAATTTGATTCTAAGAAAAAGTGGGGGCTGCATTTGAGAATCTTCTCGATAAGCTTAGACATTAAGCATGTGGGGATATAGGTCTAAATGATTCTGCATTCAATCAGCAATTGGTATTCAGCAATTGGTGTTATGATGACCTCTGGGAAATAGGTATCGAGTGAAGACATGATTGAATATTTCGAGAATAGTTTTGCGTTAAGAGTGAGGACCGATTTTATGGGAAAATGGGAAATTTTCCCATAAAGAAGTATAGGCCAATTCCATCACTTGCTATTTGCACTTGCTGAACTTATATCCTCAGTTTTTTCCTCTGTATATTTTAGGTTATCTCAGATTTATTTTAGAAGACCAAAGTTTTCAAGTAGTTTCTCTGTTTTAGATGATGTGATCTTCTCTTTTGTGTTGTGCAATTGCGGAAACCTCTCATATTACCTTGACTGGTCTTTGTTTTGTTTTTGGGTTCTGGTTTCCTCTATTTGCCTTGCGGTGGAAGCTGAGGACGAATCTAGTTTGGTGGTCGACGTTGAAGCTTGGTTTTGCAACTGACTGTATTCGGGAGCCTCAAGCATCGTTTATCTTTGATATTCCCCGATTAAATCTTTTGACGAATGTATAGATGGCGTCTTCGTAAGGGTAGAAGATACCGTCATTATTTACTCAGGCTTGTTGTTGGAGGGCAGTTGAGGTTGAGTCTTCTGTTTCAAAGATGGCGTCTTTGCACTTTACTTCTTGATTGATTTGAAGAATATCTGCATCAATCATGTAATCATTTGTTTCCATTTTTATTGAGGTACATTCTTCTTTCTATTAATCATGGCAAGTTAGGGTTTTTAGTTATCTTACCTCAAATTTTGTCTAGTAATTATCTTATAAAAAGATAAAACTGTAATCTCTGTCGTAGAATAAATTCAAAGCAAGCACTTTTCCCAATCACTAGAAATCTCGACGTATGTTTCACCAAGTTGGCATCTTCAGGAGATGAATAAAACTAATTTAGTTTTCTTCATCTTCTGAAGATGCCAACTTGGTTACTGTCTTCTGGACCAAGTTGGCATGGGGAAGAGTATTGCAGTTCTGATGATTGGAAAAAGAACTTGTATTCTTTCATTATTTAGATAAATATTATATTTATCTCACTCTTTCTTGAACAGTTAATTTCCATTGGGTTTGATCCGTTGGTTGGTCTTTGAATTTTTTGATTCATTTCTTCATTTTTGAGGAAACGAATCAAAATCTGTCTCGCAGCATATCAGGTATGTAATATCATTAATCACACTTAGTTTCTCCTTGAAAAAAAAACTTCTATGGAATACATTACCATGATGCATACAACTTTTTACATTTCATTTAACACAACATTCAAAACTCTTTTCAGAAACTCGTTATAAGTATTTTCAAAATACACAATAATGAAATGCAAAACGCACTGTTCATTAGAATGGGTTTAAAACCATTATTTTTCTTGAAATAACTCATACATTCAATAGCCTTCAAGAATCATCACAAACATAATTACAGATTTCATACAAAAAACTAAACCAACAGCAGTTGTTTTAGTTGTAGTTGTTGGTATATTTATAAGAATTCAATGTAACATATGCATATCGGTTTTTTACTTTTCACATTGGTGAAAACATTACAGTGTAAAAACATACAGTTTGTTGAACTTTATTCCACCTATTACAACTACTTCAAGTTGTTTTAACTAATGATTAATCATTTTGTTTGTTGAGCAACTACATTATTTTGCAAGAAACCTTTAGTAAATTTTGCTAATAATTGATAATAAGTGAACTGCATACTTATACACTATAGTTTTATTACAAATCATATCACACACCTAGATCAAAACTATAACAACTTAAAAGTACGTATTTGAATTGAAGGGATTATATTAGGAGTGATTAATTTTTGGGAAAGAAAGTTTTTGGCTTTCTACTACTCCATCTTGATAAAAAAAAACAATCAAGATGGAGTAGTAGAAAGCCAAAAACTTTCCTTAAAAGTAAGTATTTTTTAAAAGTTAAAAATGTATTATGACGTTGATATTATTTCAATTGGAAAGGGTATATTTTTAGGAGAGATAAATTTTTAGGAAAGAAAAGTTTTGGCTTTCTACTTCTCCATCCTTTTATTGGAATATTCCCACATTTCGTTGATATTATAAAATTAAAGTGAACTTTTTTTAGATAAAATTGAAACATATTATTAATAAATTGAAAATAAAAGGTTTTTTATATGACGAATTTCTACGTATTTAAATTTGTAGATGTCTGCAAATTCAACTTTTCTCTCATTTGATTCACAAAATATAATTTTTATAAAATCTTGTATAATTGTCCAGGGTAAATATTCGTTTATACAACTCGCATCTCTGTCAAAAAAAATTATTGGAAGTATTTTTGTCTGCTGATTACAAATCTGAAAACTTGCTCTCTGATTTACTTTCGGAGATACGATCTTCCAAAAGTTGAAACTGTTGAATAATCATCCATTTATTAAACTCACTTCTGTTATTGAAAATATGTATAATAGAACCTTCTGATCACTATCACATCCTACAGACTTTTATTCACCTATCTTGAATTAAAAGCTTCTGTTCACCAAATTGAATATTTTTTTGAAAAGATGTTCTAAATGACAACTTTACTTCATTATAGTTTTTGTTATATTGAAAAATTTACCTTTAAAAAGAAAGTAATATAAATCATGAAATTATGAAACAACAAAAATTAATTGGCGCTCCGGGGCGATTTCATTGATTCCAGTGGCGCATTTTCTTTTACCGCTGCAGGAAAACCCGGAAAAACCTGCAGCACAACATCATCTGAAGATATTGATTTGCCAATGTCCTCTCTTCCGTAAAACAAAATGTAGGGTATCTCCAGAGGCTCCAATAAATTCAAGACATCGCCAGAACACTTAGTGACACGACTATCGTCAAACTTAAACCAGTCCGTTTCGTCTTTGACCAAGGCGTAATATTGGCCAAATTCAACGCCAGAACCACAATGAACAATGACTGCATGAAGATTATAATAGTGGTCTACTAGATTGAAGTGTTCATCTATTTCGAAGCTTCGAAAGAGTTTGGTGCTTGTATAACAACAACAATTTTAACACAACAGTACAGCTCCAAGAAATAAAGGAATCTACCTATTGTTGCTAGTGTTTTCCTTCACGAACATTGACTTGGTAAAAAACTAACTTTTTTGTCATAACTTATTGAGATTGCATTGTACAGAACTATGCGCCCGTACTAATAGAAAATTAAAGGTATAATGGCCTAACACAGTATACCTACTGAACTGAACTCAGGTAAAAAGAACAAAATGCAGGTGCTGCAATAACACTAACTTGGAACAATTCATTGCAGAAGAAAAACTGCCGGGTATAAGCATAATAAACAATGTAAAAAAGGAAACAATCTTCTAAGAATGTATAGTGGAAAAAGTGGAAATGTAGGAATTTTGGAGATTATTGATTAGAGAATCGGACATATGGAGTTTGAACATTGGTGTTATGAACTCTTCCCAAATTAAACAGGGTGTTGATTTTATTTGCAAGGTAGACAGTTTCAAGGACTATTTTCAGTTATTCAACCCTCTAAAATGGATAGACTTCAGATGTTACATGATATTGAGAAATGTTTAATTCTCTTTAGAACATTGCCCCAATGCATCATTATTTCTTGACAGCAGTTTGTGGCACCATTCAAATCCTTAAGTAACAGGAAGAAAGTGATTTTTTCTTGGTTGTTGGTGGCATGGAGAAACAGGGATGAAAAGATAATTTTGTTTTATGGACGCCCCCTTTTCACCTGCGCGGCTGGCGCCCCAGTTGGAATATTTGAAAATCGTTTCTTATTAAAATCCATTAAAATATGTTTTTTCATTAACCAGCTGTCGCCACCACAGCTGTATAACCTTTTAACGTGTGTTTCCTAGCACGGGTAGGACGATAGGAAGTGAAAATCGATCGTCCGACCTTGCGGTTCGAACCACCGGCTCACACAACGGTGGATTAGGTGAGTGAAGCAAATCATCCACATGAACCCACCAGGCTACGGTCCCGCATTGCACATCTACAATATAAAACGAACCTCTATACAAAATTTCAGCATTCGAAAACGCTTCAGGAAGCTATAGAATAGCTTCCTCAAGCGTTTTCATACTGAGTCATTCTGACACCTGTATGTATGTTTGTTTGTTTGTTACTCTCAAGCTCGGGATCTGTATTTGACAGAATTATCGATTTATGCTTGATCTATTTGCGGGCAGATGGCGCTCTACGTAACATACTTGATATTATTGCTTGATCTATTAGCGGGTAGATGGCGCTGTACGTAACCTCCTTGATATATCGACATTATTGCTTGATCTATTGACGGGTAGATGGCGCTGCACGTACCCTTCTTGATATAATTCGAACTCACTTTATATACGCGCCTTTGCGCGCCTGCTGCCTTCCTTGGGCTTGGTAACTGATTTTCAGGTTCCCTCTCCGGAATCGGGAAAAAAGTTTAAAAACACTAAAAAACACGTTTTATAGCATACGAAACTAAAAAATGAAAAATAAATATAGTTTAAAAAACACACTTTTAAAGAACATCGAACTAAGAAGCTAAAAACATTTTTTTAATAAGATTAAAACAATAACTAACGAAAAATACTAGTATGCTTGTAAAAAAGGCGTGGGCGCTTTCTGCCATATTTTGTATATCAAGCGCCTGTCGCTTTTTTCACAATAATACTAGTATTTTTCGTTTGTTATTGTTTTAAGCTTATTAAAAAAATATTTCTAACTTTTTAGTTCGGTGTTCTTTAAAAGCGTATTTTTTAGTTTTTTAAACTATATTTATGTTTTATTCATGTCTGGTTACGTGGTTACGTGACCACGTAATAGTTAATATAAATTTAATTAATAGTTAAAAATTAAGAAAAATATTATCTTCCTCTCTCTCTCTTGTTCTTTCTCACTTTCTCCCTCACTGTCTCTCTCCCTCTCTTTCTCTCTTCAAAGGGCTGACGAACTTCAACAATTATAGGCGAAGAAATTTTTAATTTAGCTCAGTGTATTTCATAAAAAAAGGATCGTACTGTTAGACGTTGCCAAATGTACCAAAAACACAACTTTTTACAAATTGTTAGTATAGCAGTCAGCATTTAGAATAGACACGAAACACGTGTTGCGTTTTTGTAAAACAGTTTAGTGAAAATCTCAAAATAAACTGTTTCCTAATTCCAAGCGCTGATAATTCCAAACAACAATCGAAAACACTCATTTTGAGAACTCTTCGGTTGCATTTCGGCGACGTAACCTCAAAACACCCTGTACAGAAAATAATACTGGGACTTCTAGTTCTAAGAAAACAATAACTGGTGAATCGTCCTCATGCACACACGCATGAAAAGGGCAAATCCGAGAATATTTATTACCTTCTCTTCGTAGGCTCATAGCTGATGTATCATCTAACTTCACACACGTTTTGTTTGGCTTGAGAACCTGTCACGCAGCAAGAAACGCCTCAGGGCAAGCGCAAGGTGGGAAAAGGGACCATTATATGAGTCATCGCGAGATTCTGTTGCAGGTGTATCGAAAAAATTATCGTCCAGTGGTAGAGCAAGAGTAATTAATTAAAAAATGTTTGTCTTAGTCACCAGCAAAAATTATGGAATATCCGTTGGATGTAAATTATTTGTTTTAAATAAATGAAACATGTTTATTTCATATGCCAGAAAGCTATTGCATGAAGTGGTGTGCGTAATATATTTTATGTTTTACGTAATACATCTTTGGTATACTTCGACATTGCCGTGGTAGCAACATTTTGGAATGTTCTAAATCTTGAAATGAATTTTACCCTTTAGTGTCGCTGAATGACCTTCAGTTTACATCGAAAAATTCTATGAGCGATCTTCATCTCTGTAAGTTATTCATCTCTCCAAAATTTTTATTTTCAACCAACTAATTTCGAATTTTCTACAAAATCTATTTATCAATGTATTTTAATAATTTATTCATATGCCAATTTGGAATATTATCTGGATCACAGAAAACCAATGAACTTTGGAATGTTATTTATAATATTTCCCAAGGTGAAAAGTAGGTGCTACGCTAAATAACAAAGTACCTTTAGCAAGGTCTATACACATCCGTCTTTCAGGCGGAAGTGTATGCTATGTTGCAATGTACAAGGCTTATTATATTGAAATCTCAAAGAAATGAGGGATCAATATTTCAACAGACATCAAAAGCGCACTAGGGGCCCTGACAAACCTGAAGGTGACATCAAAACTGGTCTGAGAATGCCATGAAGAACTGAATGAACTTGCAAATAGGAACAAATTAACTTTGTACTAGGTGCCAGGGCATTCAGGAATCACAGGTCATGATAAAGCTGATGAATGCGCTAGACACGGATCATCAACTTCAGCTGAACCAGCTCTGGGGGCACCAAAATCATTGGTACGAAACCAGATTAGAACATGAATCAATAAGAAGCACACAGAGTACTGGACAAAAGTACCTGGCAACAAACACAGTAGAACCTTCATTAGGGAATCGTCCAAGAAAAAAACCGAAGAACTACTTCAATATAGTAGGGATCGGCTCAAAATAATTACAGGTTTACTAAACGGTCATTGTCCGTTTAGAGGATACCTGAATAAAATGGGGCTGTGCAACGGAGACCTCAGCTGCATATTATGCAAAGAAGGGATAGAAACAGCCCCACACATCTTATGCGAATGTGAGGCACTGAATCACAGGCAATATATGGACGTACAAAATTACGTTCAGAAGAATATGACAAACATCCAACAAGGAACCTGTACAAACTAGCACTGGGAACGAGACTGATGGAATGGGTGTCATGAGAAGATGAGAGAATAAACGCAATAAGCCCAAGAGGCTGCAGTGTTTTCTGAAGACTTGGACTAAGGTAGACAGCTCCCAAGGGACCGAAAAAAACCTATAGCAAAAATATCATCTGTCAGAGATTATTCTGCATCTGAAGTTATTTAAAGGTATTGGTAGAAAAAAAATTCCAAACGAGAAAAAGAAAAACATAACAGGCTATGGAAAATAATGCCTCTAATGCAGATAATGGGGAATAGTTGTTTATCTCTTGTAGTCGCTGTGTATGTGTGGTGTCGAGTAATTCGTGAGGAATTATAGCCTAAACTGAGATATTTTCTCGATGCTACTCCCGAAAGTTTGATACTGACCTTCAAAATCTATCAAGGTGTGGGATCTTCCGCAGTATCAAAATATTTCAGGACCCAGGATCGCATGTTTTCATAAACTGATATTTCGCAAGCTTTCCAACTGTAATGATTATTGAATAAGCACATAGGCGTAAAGTGACAATTTTAATAGAGGTAGAAAAAGCAACCGGGGGGTCTGCTATAAAACTCTATCCCCCAATTTACGCCTGTATAATCAAGGCTAGTACCAGAGTGTCACCAAGATTTATCCAAAGCCTCGGTAGATAAAAAATTATAATGAGGTGGGTTGAACGGCCTGATGACTTCGACAGTTGCAATTACCAAACGTCACACCAATGCTCAATCCCTAAAGAGATGGGATGGAATCAAAGGATGTAAGGATCACCGTGGGCAACCCTGGGAAGCTGGCGCCGAAAAAATATCTGGCGATGACCAGGAAAAACCTAAGCTTAACAGTAACATTTCTGACTGACCACTGTCAACTAAGGAAAACCTCCATATTATGGGGCTAGTGGACACACCTCCATGCAGGATTTGTGAACAGGAAGATGAGACAGTCAGGCATGTCTCATGCGAGTGTCCGGAGTCAATAAGAGAGTGCGTGTTCGGCAAGCCTTGACCTACACCTGCCGTGTAGAAAGGCCTGTACAAATTTTGGTTACTGAAATAATTTCAGAAACTTGATTACCTAAAGGAGTGAATTTGAACGCAGAAAAGTTATGAACAAGTTTCCTAGAGGTACAGCCGAACGAATGACTAGAGATTACTTGAAAACCAATATTATACAGTAGAATGACAAAAAGCCTCAATGTCATTTCAACACTCCTTTGACGTGTATCTAGGGAGTTTTGGAAATTAAATGAATCAAAGAAAAAATTGCAATATCAGTAAAATTTCCTTCCATTTCTGAATATGGGGTAGATTTCAGCCTCCGAAATGTTAAGATAAGTATCTGTATAATATATCTAATCAGAGGCACTGAATAAAGGTTTTTTCATTATACTGTCGATACAATAACAATATTTCAAGTCACTGATATTGTTCTTTATTTGGGTTTTCAATGTTTTGTAGTCAATTGTCGTTAAATAATTGCAAGAAACAGGGTTTTTTTGCCGTGATTTACTAATAAGTCTTACTACTGAAACGGGCGATTCGAATCCCAACAGGTATTCGGTGACAAAATGTTGGTCCAGTACAATCCCTAGTGGAAAACCATAAGCACTGATGCTGTGAAACTTGGCTTCCCATCATATCGTGAGATATTTCCCTAAACCAGTTTTGACCAGAATATGGAGCTGCATTACAGGGCACACTGTATCAAAGGCTTCTTGTAAGTCAACAAAAATGCAAAAAGTTGGTTTACTTTCAGCAATCGATTATTTTATGTTAGTCTAGGAGACTAATTAACCTCTACTTGATTGATTTAACTGACACTGGATATCAGAGGACAATTTTGTTTATGTATTTTTGGTGAACCATCAAAAAGAGGAGATTTAGTATAGTGGTTTCATCGAGTGCTTTCCGCTTTTGTGTTCGGCTGGAGTTCTATATATTTTTTGTTCTAGCAATTATGGTGCAATACCTTCGAATTTACTAAGGTAACTTTTTGCAGCTTCATCGGACCAGAATCTGTCATTGGCATCACTTTAGGTTTTGCCAAACAAACATTGAACACCTGGATGGCAAAAAAATTCAAGGACTTCTGGCAAAATCTTCCATGATTGGTTCACTCCAAGGCGTTCATTCATCTTTTGAAGCTTGTTACCAAACAGTTGTTGGACTACAGTAGGGGTGAACCACGACGTCTAACAGGCCTTCTTACAGGTCACTGTTGTCTGAATCATCATATGCAGAGAGTAGTAGGACTGTCAGAAAACAAGTGGTGTGTATCGCCTATGTTTGGAAAATGATGAAACAGCAGAGCATGTACTTTGTGTCTGCCCCGCTACGGACCGAATCAGATTTTCAGAGTTTGGCAGTGCCTTCTTACCATCTGACCTGAAAGATCGCACACCGTACAAGCTAATCGGCTTCGTTAAGAAACTGGGTTTATTTGGTCGAGTTTGAATAGGTGTGAGCCACAATAAACCCTTGTAGGATGTGGTTGAGAGTCGAATAGACCCAGTCACTTTTGACCTAACCTAATATAAGGTAACTTTCAACCTGATACTGTTGAGAAAAACCAGTTTTGCAACCAGATATGAAAGTCACCAGCAATGAGGAATGTTCCTCCTGACGAAAATCTAGTAGTTTTCATAAAACGCTCTATAACAACGCATTTTGAACTTATCATTTTAACCTTTTTCTTTAAAAAACTATTTAAATACCTAAAAAAGAAGAATGAAAAAATGCATTCAACATTCAAAGGGATTCGATTCTATTTCACCATTTGATAACATCGGTTATAGGACAATGAATCTGTTACCTGTTTAAGACAAACAAAGATGACATATTTCATGGGCCTGCTGTTCTGTTTACTTATGTTCCGAGTTCCGAGACATTCTGTGACATATGACATTTTTTGTACCTAACCTATCTTCCTGTAAATAAATAAATAACAAAACAACTGTTGTTTATGTGGCTTGTGGAGGTGGTATTGAACTATAATTTATACTTTGCCTCAATTGTTGATTTATAAAGATAGTTTTCTTTTTTTAAGTAGAATATCTAGGTACGTATAAATTATTTCAACTTGACATAGGCGCTGTTTCCAATATGTGAATCAGAAACAAATCCCTTTAAAAATTGAAACACAACATTTGAAACACAAATTTGAATACGTTTCGAAGTGAATTTGAAAAACTCATGAATTGAACTCAATTTTATTTTGTTCAAACTTGCATTTGCTGTAATTCCCCAAATTGAGGAACATTCTCCATTTTCTGTAGGTAAATTCTGAAAAAAGAATCCAAAATTTCAAAAAACAATATTCTCTACTAATAAAGAAGATTTTATTGCCCCTGGTAATGTTTTGGATGTACGCCCATCACTTCTAGTACCTGCTGGTTCACGTTGAAAATAAACATCACTTTGCCGAGCTTTAAATCTGAATCATCACGGTGAATTCAAAACTGGTCGGTGATCGTTACCACGTAGAGATATATATTTACTTTCTTTTGTGTACCTTTTTAGATTCAGTTAGGGTTTCACAGACTAATAATAAGGATATCCTAGTAACGTACCAGATAACGAGTAATTACATAATTGTGACACCTGATTTATGGTAGTATGCTTTATACTTAGTCGGTACCGTCAAAACACCCTATTTTAGTTTTTACTTAGGTGTATTGTGGAAAATTTTACTTGAAGAGCATGAAGAATAAATGAGATTAAATACAAAAAAATGTTACGTTGCTCCATTTTTTGAGTGGAATTGTGCAAATCATTCCAAACTCTGATTTTGGATTTTACCAAAAAAAATAGTTCCATACAAGTAAAAATCTGAACTAGCATAAATTTTGCATCCTTCTCAGATCTTTTTCAGATCGATACTTATGTACAACACCCCCTTATTTTATTGCCCAGACTCAATTAGACCTGTGAAGATATTTTTCGGAATTATGTTTCTCAATTTTGCATTGAACGTCTACATTAACCTACCCTCTATATTATTTGGTACAAGAGTTGAAAAAAAGTTGATCATAATGTTCCATTCATACCATATTATGCCAATTTCTGTTCTCTTTTACGATTTGGAATAATTATTTGAAGGTCTGGTCAAGTGCTGAATAGTATTCATGTACCGAAAATCATCAAAATTCTGGCAGGTATAGCAGAGAGTCATGTAGGGTAGTTTTTAGGTTTCTTGGTTTATCGACCTAACAGCAATACAAAGTTTTGAATTACTAAGATGTCTCATTAAATAAGCAAATAATTTTGAAATTTACTATAGGATCCAACAATAAGCACTTTTTCTAATCACCAGAGTCTTGATGAGCGTTTCACCAACCAAGTTGGCGTCTTCAGGAGATGAAGAAAACTAACTCCTAACTCTAAAATGTATGAGAAGTGAGAAATAAAACTTTCTATTTTTTTACCATTTGTATTTGTAACAAGTTAAATGAATAAATCATAATACTAGCCCTTATAAATCTAAACACCACTATAGGTCATAACAGAAGTACTTGAGACAGACATTGGAAGATGATCATGGACCAATCTTTGCCAAGATTGAAAGCACGTGCTTGAAGATCTGTTTAAATCTGTTTAAAATCTGTTTTTCCGTTAATCAGCCAATACATGGAGAATACCCACAACGGAAAGTGGGAGAAGTTAGTGAGGAAACAATGCCCAAATACAGACCGAAAAAAAGACAACTTTGAAGCCGCCAACGTCATCAACATGAGTTCCCGCCCGCTCATGGGAATAAAGAAATCCTTGTTGAGAAAAGGCCTAAATTTCGCCATTATGCCAGCATCTGTGCCCACTTTGGAGATAATTACTGCAGTGGAATCCACCAGTTCCCTTATTGACCAGACCGAGGTAGAAGAATTCAGATGGAAAATCAGAGAACAGCTGGATCGAGAACCAGTTCCAACATCTAACATCAGCAATGAAGAACGTAGAGCTCTGAACGGCCTA
>WOGP01003886.1:0-14645 GCA_015342065.1 Leptinotarsa undecemlineata | reverse complement strand
TCTATTCGGGAATAGTACTTTATAAGGCAGTTCGTAGTTGACAGTTGGAGGCATAAAGTCAGAGGTCATTTCCAGAATGCTGTAACTTCCAATGTCAACCAACAGTCTGTTGCACTCTGCATTGAATTGATTTGTGCATTTGGCAATGTGCACAAGTCTGTATGCAGTCCATCTAGACTCTCTTTCCAGAAAAATGTGGAGAGGAGGTAGATCTACAAGGATCTTCATGGCTGCTGACGGTGTGGTACTGATGGCACCACTGATCAGGCGTGTGAGTACTGCACTGGTATGGGCACACCTGATGAGGCGTGTAAACGTTAATGAGGCGTGTGAGTACTTAACCGGTATGAACACACCTAATGATGCCTGTAGGCAAGAATAAGGCAATAGCTTCATTAGGCGTGTGAGTACTGTACTGGTATGAACACGCCTGGTGAGGCATGTATGAGACAATAGCTTCATTGGGCGTGTGAGTACTGTACTGGTAAGAACACGGTTGATGAGGTTATTATTTAGGTATTTCGATTTTACGAACTGTTTAATGAACATCTCACAATGAAGTGTTCCTTGAATGAACTTAGTGTTATTCCTTATGTTCCCGGTTTGTCCGAAAAATTACGACCAAGTTATATACATGATATAAAAACAATTTTCTGAACTACTGATACATTGATGTATCATCTGACACGAACAAAACCTCAGAATGTGTTTGAAAAATCGATAGCATGTATTTATAGTATACCTCGTTTCTGTGGAAAAAGTCATGTAAGTATCACTTCAAGACCCCTTGATATAAGAACAAACTAACTTCGTGAATATATAAAGAAATGATACATAACGGAATCAATGTTAGTAAGTAGAACATATTTTAGAATCAAGGGATGATCACGCAGGAAAATGGAGTGAAATAAAAATTATCGCCAAAAAACATGTTTAATATGCTTTATACCTACATATAGATGCAAAATTGAATACCTTTATTGACGTCCTACAGACTTCATATTGCCATAACGTATTTAATATTTAAAATTATTTCGAAAGTGTTTTCTTTTGTAGCTCCATATCCCATTAATATTCATTGTACTGTGTCAGGGTAACTGTTATCTGGGGAATTTTGTACTCTATATATTGATGCTGTCAATTTTTCCACAAATTTTTATTGTTTGCATCTTTTCAGCGTATTACAATATGATGTTGTTTATCGATAGTTACTGTATTGTGGTCAGCGGCAGGTGTGATTCACTGTAACTTTCGACAAAATTTAGCGGAAATTGTGTTAGAATCAGCCGGCTCTGGTCAACAGAAAAGTTCCGATCCTGCTCCACGACTACACACGTCCGCACGTGTCACAGATCACCGCCCGAAAATCAAACGTATTGAGTTCTGCCTCACCCGCCATACTCTCCAGACCTCTCGCTAACCGAACACAAGTCAACAGCGTTTTGGTCACATAAACTTTGTGATGTGTTTTGTTTATGTTGGCCTACCCCCATTATTAATATATAATAATTTTGTTTCAATCACATCCAGTTTTTTTGTGACAGCTATATATTCATTTCTGACCTAATATACGTCATTTAGGCGGCTGTATAACTATTGCATCAGTTAACATACATTTTATTTTCGTTAGGTACATCGCAAATATGCAACGAAAGTGTTCTACTAACCCTGACAGTTTTGTTATGTGTGTGAAGAATCAGCTTTTACATCCCAGCGTGGAAATTTCACCCCATTAACTAAACAGTGCTTTTAAGAATATTTTGGATTTACTGTGCAGCATCAAGGTAAATCTGAGTCCCAGATAAATTATTTGAGTCAAACAAAAATAAAAGGCATTACAACGAAGTCCAAACTTACTATCCAGTATCCAAACTTATCTTCGGCCAACAGACCCATCCTACATAGTCCCGAACTGCTTATGTCGAAACCTCCAAATCGACCAGAAATTCGGGATTGCAGTCCGGAAGAACTTATTCGCATGAGGAATATGAACATAGTGACCCAAGGTTATAAACCACAAACATAAAGTGATTTAAAAGATTAAGTACGTGATTATATTTTGTCTAAAAAACCGGCTCAGCTTGTGGTGTCTAGATTAAAGGACTGGAATTTACTTTCAAAAGTTACATTGTGACGATGAAATAAAAGCTTACTTTTCTATAGTAAATGATTTAGTCATTGTCATAATATTTATGTTGTGATAAATTTATTGAATTTTGAATATGATCCAAGTCACTGACGATTGTTCATTAACTTCTCAAAAACATAACAGAAACTAACATCCTTCAGTGCCGGTTACTCATGATTCTGCTATAGAAGAGACTTACGAAAATATGGAATTTCTTCTTGAAAAAAGTAAATACAGTGAACACGCTTGGAAAATTTGTGGTAATTTAAAAGTTATTTATTATTTGCTTGGACTACATGTTGATTACCCAAAATGTTGCTGTTTTATTTGCGAATGGGATAGCAGAGACAGAAAAAGTCACTATTTAAATAAAATGTGGCCCAAGTGGAGTCACTTACTCCAGGCCATAAAAATTTTAAAAATAAGTCTTTAGTGAACCCTGATGACATACTTTTACCACCGTTGCACTCGGTCTGATAAAAAAATTTGTAAAAGCTATGCGCAAAGATGTCAGTGGATTTTTATATGTGAAAGAGAAATTCCTCAAACTCAGCGACGCAAAAATTGAAGGGAGAATATTTGTAGACTAACAAATACGACACCTTATGAAGGACAAGAGCTCTGAAGAAGAACTAAATGACCACGAAAAAATTGCTTGGAAATGTTTTGTGAGTGTTGTCCAAAATTTCCTAGGAAATCATAATGCGGAAAACACATAGACTTAATAGAGGAACTGATAATGTCAGATAAAGCTTTGGGGTGTAGTGTGCCCTAAAAAATATCTCTCATCTAGATGTGGGTGCTGTGAGTGACGAACACAAGGGAAGAGATTCCATCAGGATATTCACCTAATAAAGAAGCGTTATCAATGGAAATGGAACCCAGGAATTCTAGAAGATTATTGTTTGAAACTCAGAAGGGACCTATCATAAGACAAATATTCACGAAAATCATAAATATTTATTATACAGTAAGTAATAATTTCTCTGAGTATAGTTGATTTTTGCAATTTTCACCAAAATATATGCTTTGATGTCAAGACAAAAACCTGTTGTGTCAATTTTTCTCATTGATGCAATATTGGTTAGTGACCCTAGTAGATTCAAAGTTTAATATAAGTTTTAATGTGACAAAAAACAGTTAAAATTTTGTTGACCAGTGCGATCATCTTTCCAAGCACTTCCATTTCTCACCGGAAAAACCGGTGGAGGAACAGGCAAAAACGGTCTTCGTCGACTTCATTGAATTCTGAGCACCCATTTGGTATGCTATTATAATTAATCGACTTGTGTCACGTTGACAGAAATGCATTGATTCAAATGGTTCTTATTTCGATTGAATTGAATATGTATTCATCGAGTTTAAAGTAGACTCATAAAAAAACACAAAACTTAAAAAAAACAATATACTCATACTTCTTTCTATTTAATTCTAAAAAATTATATCAATGAACCCATTTACTTTCGTCATTAGAGAGGATAGTTTACGTTGAGAGCCTCGATAATTTCGTTGTGGATTTGAAATCTGTACAGAAAATGAAATGAATTTTAATTTTTCTCAAAAATTATTTATTCATTCATCCATTTCTATTTCGTCCCCTCCAAAGTTGTCCCTCTCAGATAAAATAAACTTTTGCCAGCGTTTTTTAATCCTCGAAACAGTTCTGATATGCACTTTTTTGTATGTCCTGAAGGTCTCTCAGCCATTCGATTTGTATCTTCTCAATCGTCGGAAAACGCCGTTCTTTCATGGGTCTTTTCGAACTTGGGAACAGAAAAAGTCGCAGGCGGGCGGGCATGCCTGGTGAATACGATGTCTGAGAGATGATTACAGAGTTGTATTCGGCCAAAAAAATGCGAACAAACAATGACGGGTTAGCAGGTGCATTCTCATGATGCAAAGTTATGGATTGTTTTTCCACAATACCGAAAGTTTCCTTAGTGCTCAAAATACAAATTGTTATGCATTAAAAAAATTTGTATTTCATCTTTCCTCGAATTTTTATTCGGTACTTTGATGAGCTGTCGCAAATGATAGAAAGCGTTGTCAAGAACATTATTCGCATCCAAATTTGGGATCAATGTATTTTCGAATCATTTCTCGAAAATATTAGCTTCCCTATTATTATGATAGTTAACATTGCAGTATTCAAGTTTGTTCCCAAATAATTTCAAAGAATTCGGAACCCATATTTTACTTCCCCCGCAATGCACAATGATTAGTCGCGATCCTTTGTTTGCAGGCATGTTAGGCGTACACATTTTCGAACCATCAGTCCACCCTTTCGTAAAAATTTACCGTTGTTCTTGTCTATATTTAGTTATTTGTTCTGAGTATTTGTTACGCAATTCCACTATTCTTCTGTTTTGCATGAGTAATTAACGTTTGTTTATTATTTTAAATCTAAATCCTAGTTTTTTTACTCAATTTTGAAGAGTTTTGTCACAGCAGCTCACGTTATGGCCGGAAGTATTCAATTTCTCCCTTATGATTTCAGTTGTAGGAATCTCATTGCTTTTGTAACAATCGTATATTGTTGTTTGCAATTATTTTATTAGATTAACATCTAATGGTTTTGGTAATCCTGCATCATATCACATCTTGCGTTCATAAGGTTTGTTTTTGACTATTTTACGTACAGTTGAGAAAGAAATTTCGGTCGATTCTGATGTTGCTTGTAATAGTTTGTTTTCCTCGAAACTAAACTTAAGATGTAGATTCTTATATACGTTGAAACATACTATCTGTGTTTCAATATTCAAATGCATCCGAATCTTATTCACCGGTATCTCTTTTTCGCATTTTTCACCATCGCTATTGGAATCACTACACTGGAAAAAGTCTGCGTTGTTATCACACTCTTTATTACAATTAATACTTGTCCAAGGACGCCACAGATAATAAAAGTTTTAAGTTATTATAACTGCATCAATATCGAATTTTATCACTCAAATCGCGATCAGTTCCTGAACTAAACACGACGGCAGTCGACGAACCGACAATTCTTCAGTCCACGTGGACTAGTTCGCAGCGGCAAAATGTTTCTGTATTTTTCTTTTTAGCCTTTGAGATGCCGATAGCTTTAAGTATTCACATTAAAAATTACTTCGACTATACCTGGATTTGGTAAATTGTCAAAAACATTCGTCGATCCTTTTTTATCTGTCGTCATGTTGTTTGCTATTATTGAACTTCTTAGAATGGGATTTCATATTCTGTTATTCGGTTGAGGGTCACAGCTTTTCCTTTTCTGTTGTAATTATTCTTGTTTGTGGTTCTCTATTGCCTCCCGTATCAGTCGGCTATGGCATCCCTGGTTGGGGGAAAGAGTTTCGTGTTTTCAATTAGAATTATGTGGTTTCCTCCACTGAATGCGTGCTCCGCCACAGCCGACTTGTCTATTTGGCCCAGTCTGCAATTCCTTTCATGCTCCTTCAGCCTTGTTCAATCAATTTGAATTTATTCATTTGTAATTTCCCCATATTTGCCGGTAGATGGTTGAAGAACCTGTTCGCCAAGGTAAAAAAGCTTTTATGAGTAATTTCCAGTCGATGTTGTGGCATAAGAAGATTGTGAACATTTCTGGTCGAATATCCATGGTTGACATTTACTTTAGGGGTGTTATTTTGTGTTTTGATACAGACGAGACATTGAAATATATATATATATATATATGGAGCCCCAATGGTTGATATACTGATCTTTTTTAATAGAGGTCAGTCTAAAATCCTGGGATTGTAGGCTCTCACAATCCTGGGAATCTTAGAAGGTAGAATAAATACCCTTTCCCAATCAGATGGGAGTTCCCAGAAAACCAATCCATATGTCAGTTTAGACTGAACAGCCCAGTAGAGACAGCTCAGTAGAGAGATGTGGCCTTTCCAATTAAGTTTTTGATCTAGCGTAACCCCAATTAATTGTTTCAGTTTTTTGTTTCAAGCATAACTTATTGACTGAAAAAAAATCGATTTTTGTCAACACGTTGTCAGTCAGTTGCGTTGGATATTCATGTTTAGGGTGACTCTCATAAAAAAAAAGTATCATCGCCATATTGAATGATATTGAGAGGGTTCATATGGTGTGGAAGATCATTAACATAAATAAGCGATAGTAGGGGTGCCAAGGTTGACCCCTGGCGCACACCTACTGTTTTCATGATTCTTCTGGTGGTTCTGATGTATACCTTCCCACAAGTGCACGGTATGCGATAAACCCCTGCTGCTAATAGTGGGATCCCTTCGTCTTTAGCCGATCTGAGGCTTTTTTGTATCTTCTTGGTGGGTTTGAAAAACATTTTAACTTTGTGTTCCCCCAGGTGTCATCCGATTCTGTCTGTGACCCTTGGGATATGAGGTAGATACGTGCCTGCAACAATCTGAACCTTCTACTCATTTTGAACCATAAAACTCTTCAGTTAAATAGCTTAATTCATATAGGGTACACTGTATCCCTTCGATCTCAAGGTCACTTAAAAACATTCCAGTTTTTCCTTTAGCTAGATGCTCTGGTCCACATATTCGAGCCCGTTCGGTTAGATTTAGGGGAAGAAACTGTTTTTTGCTAGCCAGATCTATTTCAGTTTATTCGGATCAGGATTTCTGATTCTCGGTATATGATTCCAGAACTGTTTTGTTACATCTAATTGAAACACCAGAACAAAAACACTAACGTCTTAGTCATCTTCTGATGATACAAATTTGGTTAGTGAAACGCGCATTGGGTGGGAGACAGTATTTTTGTTCTGGTGTAGGCAAAGATTCATTTCACGGCGTTTTTTACAGTTTTGAAAACCGGAGCCTCGGGTATGATCGCCTACCGGTTTCAAACCAAAGATGGGCAGTGGCAATGGTTGCAAACAAGTTCGAGATTGGTTTACAAAAACTCAAAGCCAGATTTTGTCATCAGCACACATAGACCTTTAATGTAAGTACCGTTAATATTCCAATGCTGATACCAATCATATATTCAGCTTTTGCTGATGCCTTTTAGTGCCTAACACTAAACCCAACAACATCAATATATAACCATTATCATTATCAATAATTTCATCATTAAATTTAAAACTGACCTATAATTATGATTAGCAAAGTTAAGAAAGGTCTGCTTCGAGCTGCTGCTGACGTCGATTTCCTCACAATAGGACACTGCTCTGAACTTTTCCAAAGAATTTGATAGAGAAGATGGTTTTTCCCTACTTCAAATATGTATATTTGTAGCACTTTATTGAAATGACAATATTTTGTCATTTCACTGATACAGAGTTCCACTTATAGAATCATATAATTCATTGATGGATCAGATATACCAAGGGTTGTGTCATCAGCGTCTATTGATATTCAGTGAAGAAAAGTAAGAAAATAAGTGGCCTCAGAATAGAACCTTGCACTACCAAAACATCAACTGTATATTTGTTTGACTTGACTTCAATCATTCAGAGAAATATAAAATATATTTCATACTCCAACTCAGATATCTAGCAATTGAATTTTATAAACGTTAGAAAATTAAATTATCTTGAAATAATAGTTTATTTCTTCCTGAAAACAACTATTTGTATAGTATAAAAGGCTGCAAAACGTCAAATTATCTAACAATAATACGATATCAACTGTCGAATTTCAACTTCGACTCACATTTATATAGCTATCTCTTTTCGATATATCAAGTACAGACTACCATCAAAACAAGAGATCTCTCTGATTAATTCGTTGTGTCTTCATTTTTCACTTCAAGAAGAAAATAATGCTACATAAAAGTCTGAGTTTCATCGCGTCAGGTATTACCGACTCTCTGATCTACTTCGTATACAGTGAAAGAAATTAAATGTTCTTCAAAACTCCTCATAAGTTTGTTGTTATTCAATTGGCTTTCTCATCCGATACTGACGACTATCAACTCTGTTTCAGGGAAGAGGAAGGTCGCGACCTCCTCGGCAAGCGCACAATGGACTTCAAAGTGAGTTACCTGGACGCCGGTCTTCCGAACAACTACTTCTCCGAAACCGATCAGCTGGTGACTAACGCTTCCGGCATCGGTCAACATTCGATACCCACCACACCGACCAGGGTGAACCGGAGGTACAAAACGCAGTTGCGGGATTTCCTCTCGACCTGCAGGACGAAACGCAAGCTCTCCTCCAGCGGGCAAGTGACGCCTCCGGCGAACTCCGTCACGACGGCGGCAGTCATCAGTCCCATGCCAACGGTGGACTATATCACCTCCGACGCGGCGTACAATATGTACTCGACGCCGTATCCTACGGCGACAGCCGACCACAGCTTGTCCTATATGAGCCACTCGAACTTCCAGCACAGCCTGTACCCTGCACCCTCAGCCCTGGATAACCGCTACCTCACCACCACGGAGAACCTGTTCCACCAGTACAGACCTCTGGGGACGTACTATCCAGACTACCACCATTCGCCCACCTCAAGCCCGTACGTGGGGAACGGCTTTTTGGAGATGTCCTCCAGGTACAGTATCACAATCCATGGATTACGTATATGCATAAAAGTGTATATGTTAAAAAAAAGTGTCTGTCAAGAAAGTACCGGGAGTCGATAGTTCAAAAAGCCCGCGTGAAGGGACTGTCGAAATTATTTTCATAGCTAGGTTGGCACCGCTCTTTACTCACGCGGAGTTTTAACACCATCCGTCATTTAGTTTGTTTACAGTGGTCAATTTGTTGACTACCATTCAGGAGAGAGCCTCTGCATTGATACCTTGCTATCGCCCCCATCAATATCCCTTCCATCACCTCTACCACATTTTTAAATTATAAATACGAGTGAATACGTAGCTCGCCAGTTAGTCGTTGCTTAAACTCCAAGATATAACCTTAACACTGATGATGTATGTCGCAGTAGCAGACGAAACGTTTGGTACGTCAAGTTCCATTCGACCACGGCCTGCGCAAATTGTTTTCTCTTTAATCGTGACTACGGACGTGATACCTATGTTCTTATATTTCCTAATGAAATTATTCTGAAGGGATTCATTGTTAATATTTGGATTAATACGGTAGTTTATTGTTGTATTTCGAAGACCCGCATCTTCTAAATGAGCGGAGCTATTTTAAAAACCAAAGCAGCGATGCTTGGAATTGAAAACTTTTTTCAATATACGACTCAACCCCATTCTTGGGATAGGCAAAACCCCGCTTAGAGGGTTTTATAATTGTTCTCAGATCATAACTTCTTCTACTTATGAGCAAACCTGAGGTATTTTTTTTTCAATTTCTTTAGAAAGTTTTTTTTCGATCGATGACTCTGTATAAGATTTTTGGGTGTATGTACAAATTTTCACCTTTCGAAATTATTTGTATCTCACCTGTATTTCATCAATAAGATCACCTTCAGGCAATAAAGTATGTTTATTATTATTATTATTATTATTTTCATTATAGGTCCGCGGTTCCCACTTACGATCCTTCAGCAACAACAGCAGGCCACCACGCCACATACAGAGCCGCCGTGATGCCGGTAGACGAGAAGATCTACTCCTGTCAGCAGGTGGGGCAGCCCACCTATGTGGATACCTCCCGCAGCTACGTCGTGCCCAACTCCACCAAATGCCTGGACGTTACCTGGCCGTACTCCGTGAGTCCTTCCTCGGGCATCATCCAACCCATCCAGGTCATGAGCGCCCAACTGGACATCGGTCACAAAGAATGTGGGAAAATCAAGCACGGCTCCTCTTCCCCAGGACTGATCACCCCCAAGATGGAAGAGATCAAGGAGATCCACCAGTCGGAGAGCCCCACCCATCATATTCCCCAGAACTCGGTCACGCCGCAGCATTTCTCCCCGGTCAGCACGTCGGAGATGCCTCGGCAAACCGTCCTGATGTGGGGCTCGAACCACTTGCACTCGTCTCCAACGCAGACCACCAGATCACCTGAGATCCAGCACCAGTACGTGCCAGTTTCGGAGGGCTGTGAGGCCTTGAAAAGCCTCGCAGAGATCAGCAATCCCGAGATGTGCAAGTGGAGCGGGGAGGACAGTAAGGTGGAAAACGTGGTGCAGAACAGTGACAGTGACAGTCCGCATCAGCATCACCAGAACCACCACAACCATCACAATTCTAGGGTGGTCATGGTGCTATGATGAACGTGTTTTGCTGGTCATGGCCGGTTCTTTGTATATAGATATACATACTTTTAATAAAATGCACATTGATTAAAATTTCACGAGGTTTGGTAGATGTCACGACTGAGGTTGCGATGAAGGAGATCACTGGTTGAAACTAATTCAAAATTTCCAATGTTATGATAATAAAGCAAAGTTTGATTCATGATGGGATGAAAGCAGTTCAACAAAATTTAACTGTGTCATCCAGAATAAAATATTCCGTTTATTTTGTACAAAACATAAAGCTGATTGATACTGGTAATTCAATAGAAGTGATATACCACATTATTAATAAAAAGTTAACCTATTACTCAAAATCTGAAGACACAATCAGTTGATGACTTCATTTTAATTATATCTTTTGGCACATGTTTTCAAATTTAAATTATTATTTGTGAGTATACCACCCACAATAATCAATTGTGCATTAATTACCATGTTCAATCAACTAAGGCCTTCGTCTTCAATTTTTATCTATCCAAATACAAAAAGGCATACATAGAGGAGAAGCTCTTCAAATAAACCTTTTTCTGCAATGAAACAAAAGTCCAAAAACAAAGCATTCATGATCGCCGTTTCAACTCATCATGTCTAATCAGTGGTACTAGCTTTGCATTGCTGGTCTCAACTGTCATGAAAAAATACGCCACCTATGAGCAGAAGATAAGACTTTGGAAATATCTGAAAAATTATTCACAGTGGGAGAATGTTATTGATCTAATAAGAATAGATGAATTTTAGTTTTGGCTCCCGAAGGCGGTCAGTTGCAAAACCAAGCTTCGACATCGACCTCCGAAAGAGGTTGAATGTTTTACAAGGTTCCTTTCTGAGTGATGGAACCGCCGGTCTCACTCAAGCCTACCACTTCGACGACCTGTGTCCAATTCTCATAACGATCTTTTTATATTTAATTCTCACATGCAACTCTCAACCACGGGTGACTACTGGACCACGTGACAAGGGGGCTCAGAGGCGAAGCCCTCAGCGAATCCGAGTGAGGTGGCTTGTCTCGTTGAAGTGAGAACAATTTGAATTTCCCGCTGCTGCCTGCGGTAGCTTCTGATTACTTGGACGGGCTGATGACGAAAAGTGGAGGAGTGGGGGCGGTCTGTACTTGGACGACTCCTACTAAGACGACTCCTACTGGGGCGACGAAAACTTGTTTTTTACTGCAGCTTTCACTGCGGCAACTAACTGAAAACCACAGCTGCCTGGTCTGGTGTTGACTTGCAGTGAATGCCGGAAGACGAATCTCGTAGGTGGTCAATCTCGAAACTTGGCTTTGAAACTGATCACATAGGGAAATCTCGGTTATCTTTGATATTAGAGAAACACTTCATTCTGGATCGTTAGTAACCAAATCTTTCTTTCAGGTGGATGTAGCAGTAGGTTAGTTCACAGTCCAGTACCCTTGTTTTTTGTATGCTCCCCTTCCAAAAACGAAATTTTATATTTGCAGCAAGGTACAGAATAATTTTAAGAAATTTGATCGCTATTGTTTGTTCGAACCTTCTATATCTCGCACCTTCAGTCGTGATTTCCACCACTAATTCAAAAACATATCTTCCTGCATTGTGTTTTTGTTGTCATTGTCTTCGAACTTGAAATCATTACATAGTGTATGTACATTTACTATAGATATATAAAGTTTATATTTTATTTTTGATATTTTTCCGTTGAGCCATTTAAAATGCTTAAGCTAAGTTCTTGAAGCAGCTTTGGTTGATAAGTTTCATTATACATACAGTCTCTATGAATTGTTTCAAAATGTATAAGTGAACTCACTTATTTTGGCTAGGAAGCGCACGTTAAAAAGGTGAGACCTCGTTAATCCTAACTCCCATAAGTTTCGACTTCCGAGAGTTGTCCTTCATAGAGGGACGACATCTGTTTGACAGAAAAACAGATTTTTAACTTATTTTGACTTACTAGCATTACATACTTTAATTGATAAATGTGTTATTTTTCATTGTATTCTAAATCCTAATTTATCTAATATATGTTGGTTGTTGGTTGGTTGGTAAGTGATAAACTTATACATCACTCAACCGATCGTAATGAACTTGACATGTATAAGTAATTTTTTATAGAGAAGGTTTTTAGGCTATCAATTTTTCTGTAACTCGCCACTAGATGGCGCTGTAGAACAATTTTTAGAAAGCACTGTTCTATAACACTGCGCACGCCTAAGTTCGTTGATTCAAAAACACTTCACGAACTTTCTTCGAGAGCTTCTGAATTCATCTTCCATATTCCCTGTCTCACTATCACTGTCATCATTTAAATCAATAATGAATTTATTTCCACCATTAATATGAAAGTGTGCAATCTCCATATAGTATTTTTCAACTAAAATTACTTTTTTAATCCTTTTCTGCCAGTCTTCTTCGGTAATATTAAATACTTTTTCTTTAATAAGCTCTATTACCTCCTTATAAAATTTTGGAAAATTATTTTTACGCCTGATGCTTTGTTTCGATTTTCCCCAAATCAACTCGATGGGATTGAAAAAAATAGGGGGGAAGTCTCAGAATGGTGTGTCCATACTTTTCAGCAATACTCTCAAGGGCATACACTTTTTCATATGTTTTGTCTATAAAACTTCAAGTAGTTGGTTTTTGTTATAGTAATCTTCAAAATACAAATTGATATCCATTAAAAAATCTTCTATTTCATCTTTCCTCGAATTTTATTCGGTACTTTGATGAGCTGTCACGAATGGTAGGAAGCGTGTTAAGAACTATTACACTACTCGCATCCAAATTTGGGATAGATGTGTTTTCAAACCATTCCCCAAAAATATTAGCTTCCATGTTCTTATGATAGTCAACATTGCAGTCCTCAAGTTTCTTTTCACATAATTTCAAATAATTCGGAACCCATCCTTTACTTCCTCCGCAATGCACAATGATTTGTCGCGATCCTTTGTTTGCAGGCATGTTGGGCGTACACATTCTCGAACCATTAGTCCACCCTTTCGTAACTGTGTCGTAAGTGCATAGCAAGTTTCATCCAAACAGAAAATTTGCCGTTGTTCTTGTCTATAGATATGTAACTATTTGTTCTAAGTATTTGTTACGCAATTCCACTATTATTCTGCTTTCCATAACTGCTTGACATTCGTTTATTACATATTTCAAATCTAAATGTTTAAAAAAAAACTGTTTAAAAATATGTTTTTCCGTTAACCAGCTGTCGCACCCCTACGAACGACAACCCTCAGAAGTCGACACTTGTGCGAGCTGAGGATTAACGAGGTCTTACCTTTAAACGTATGATTCCTAACACGGATTAGACGATAGCAAGTGAAGATCGATCGATCAGACTAGGGCTTGAACCACCAACCAACACGGCAGTCAATTCGAGTGAGTGAACAAAGCACCCACGCCGAACCGCTTGGCTATCAACCGGCTAACTCCTAGTTTCTTTATTCAATTTTCAGAATTGTCACAACAGCAGAATTTTGAAACATCCTCACATTCTATTCGTCACCATAACATGACTTCAAATTTAATGTTGACTCTTCAGCCAATCATAAAGCTTGTTTAGTAAAAATTATCTAATACGAACCGCCAATTCTTCAGTCCACGTGGACAAGATGGCAGCGGCATAATTTCTTTGTATTGGTTTTACTGGCCTTTGAGGACGCCGATAGGTACCTTTAACTATTCACAATACTGGTTACTTCGAAATGTTCATCTCTCCCAACTATCTGCACCACATGTTCTGGAAAACAACTACTTTCTTGGCTAATACTACGCAGATGTTTTTCGTTCATCCAACAGCAAGACCATGCTGAAAGTATTTGAGTATCTGTGCATTAATGTCTTGTCGGATATAATTCAATATCCAGTGTGGTGTTAGCCAGGGAAGTAGTTGTTTTCCGGCAGGCATACCAGGACCAACGGTGTAGGCAGTTGGGAGAGACGAATATTCCGAGATTTCATTTCTAAATATTTATTTTTTTAATACAACTGTGAAGTTATAAATTTGCTCATCTGAGACTAGCCTAAAGGTAGTGAGTTATGAATCTGATCAAATGAATTGATTCAAAAGTGTGAGTAATTGGTCATTTCGGCTACTAGCTCAAGAGGAAACGGTCATACAATTGATTTTTTTAACAGTCATAAAAAAGTGAATTATTCATTTTTGATTAATTTTCCAAAATTGTTTTTCAAATTTGAAGACACATCTCTGAAAATAACCGAGCAATCGATTCAAAAATTGGAATTAATCTGAATATCAAAACTTCGCGCTTCCTTGTTTTTTTTTGTCGAGAAATTTGATTGGCAGAATTATAAAGTGAAATGTTTTACTTACAAGTATCCCACTTCCCTAAGTCCATCAAAACTTTCGATATGAAGCGCAACAGAAAAAGTTACTTCAAG
>WOGP01003885.1:0-14647 GCA_015342065.1 Leptinotarsa undecemlineata | reverse complement strand
GGATAAACAGTCCCATAATATGCCGTTTTCAGTGCATCGATTTTCAAGTGACGTCTCAACACTCGAATTGCATAACACTTATTTGCTAGTTTTTTTTCAAGATATGTACCTCATAATTCAGTTTATCATCTATATAAATTCCTAACAGTTTTGTACTCGTTGAAATATCTGCTGAGCTGAAAATACTCCGGAATAGAAACATTCATGTATAAACGCACATCTTCTGTTTCCAATTCTATAAGGAATCTCAAAAAATGAGTCTGATGGTTTTTTTTTTGGAATTCTGTTTTGGATGACAAAATTGTTATCACAACGTCAATCTACTCATCATTCAATAAGACTTGTTCGATTTTTATGCACGCAAATCATCTGTTTCCAATTTTACAAGGGGTTTTAAAAAGTTAGTCTAATTGTTGCAATTTTTTTATCAAAATCTGTATGGGTGACAAGAAAACAGTTCTCACTATATCGATATACCCAAGATTCTATAAGAGTTGTGTAACTTACGCACATCTTCTGGTTCTAATTCTACAAGGAATCTCAAAAAATGAGTCTGATGGTTTCAAATTTTTTTTTTTCGAAATCTGTTTACAAGATACCTTGAGAAAAAATGAGCATCATGAATACATAAGGAGAAAACAGGAATGTGTAAAACAAAACATATTCTGAGTGAAACAAAATTAATCAACAAAGAAACTCATGAAAGAATTAGAAAACTTGATGAATCAGTACATGTTCTTCAAGCAGGTAACAAGTGTGTTCCAGGTAGCTCTGTGGTAATGGATCGACGTTGTTGCCATTGTTGAGACCAGACGTTGAAAACGAAAATATGAACCTCAATCGAATTCTCAAATGAACATCCTATGTGTTTAATTATGTAGACTATCGCACATGACATCTAGTCTATCAATTATAATTTTTGGGAAAGTTAAGTTTTTGGCTTTCTAGTACTCCATCTTTATACGAAAGAAAATGTGGGAATCTTCCAAAGAAAAGAAAGCAATCAATTTCAAAGTAGTACCTCTATACATAGATATGTAGATCATACAAAGAAGTAACTTTCAGACACAAACCGGAAAAAAAAAGAATTCCTGACACAGCTACATTCGTATAAACATTGAATTACACGAAAGAAAAATTTAAAAAATATTTTCTTTGGAAGAATCCCACTTTTTCTTTTGTATCAAGATGGAGTAATAGAAAGCCAAAAACCTTCTTTCCCATTTTCAATATTTATTTTTATATTTCGAAGACAAAAAATCCATCTCCATCATTAGATAAAAACACACATTCACGATCTCCTCAACTCTCTTTTGATGACATTCAATGACGTCTGAATTATACATGAATTGTTATTTGACATTTGTGACATTCTACACATTTAGGGGTATGAGTGCTGGTTATCTAAAGCACTCTTTTGAAGCACTCATTTTGTCACGAGAAATAATCTGTCATTACTAACTCGATATTATGACTTCAATCTGGAAATTTCAACTTTTGATTCGATATTCCGAGATTAAATTCCGAGAAATAAATAATGAAAATATGAGGCTCTTCTGCGCTTCCCTATCAATCTTACCTGACTCGCATTTTTTCCACCGTTCACCTCCTGAAAAATCATCATATCATTATGACTTAAACACATAAAACTCAGAACTACCTTGATACTGGTCCTCTAAAATAACGCGATGACAGGTACACAACATAACCACTCACTTTTTCAATACACAGTTTTCAGAATTCTAAAACAAACCAATCTATATGGATGTTGTTATTTCGAGTTTTGATATTTACGACGGATACAACCATAACAGAATACTGAACAAGTAAAGAAATAGACTACTTATTTGGTAATAATCAGAGCTACTAGTTACTTTTTTGAACGTTGAAAACGAAAAAATAAAATCGAATTTGCTTGTATTGACATGAAGGAACTACTTTGTTTTGTTCCATAACTCACGGCAACTTTGATAGAAATGTTTGATGTTCGTTCAGATGTTGACTAATATGACAAGGTATTTGTACACGGAAGGTTTGATCATTTCATTATTTCAATAATTTAGATCATTCGAATAAATCTACTTCCAGAGATACTTTGTTTCATTATAGTTTTTCAAAAATGCAAATTTTTTATAAATGTTATTAGAATGTTAACATCTGAAAAGATGGTGTTAACGTAATAATAATAATAAATAGTTTTGAAAAAACTAAAAAACACGCTTTTAAAGAACATCCAACTAAAAAGTTAATTTTTCCTAATAAGCTTAAAACAGTAACGAACGAATAATACTAGTATTATTGTATTGTAGTATTATTATTATTAGGTATAGCAGATTTTTCATAAATGTTATTAATTCATAACTCTTCTGAGATATAATCCTTACATAGGATGAGCCAAATAAATAGATTGAACTGAGTTATATAATCATTATAAATTGGCGTAGAATGTTAGCATCGGAAAAGGTGGTGTTAACGTAATAATAATAATAAATAGTTTTGGAAAAACTAAAAAACACGCTATTAAAGAACATCCAACTAAAAAGATAATTTTTCTTAATAAGCTTGAAACAGTAACGAACGAAAAATACTAGTATTATTGAGAAAAAGTCGACGGGCGCTTGATATATAAAAAATATGGCAGGAAGCGCCCACGCTTTTTTCACAATAATACTAGTCTTTTTTGTTCGTTTTTGTTTTAAGTTCATTTAAAAAAATATTTTACCTTTACAGTTCGATGTTCTTTAAAAGCGTGTTTTTTAGTGTTTAAAACTATATTTATTTTTCATTTTTTAGTTTCGAATGGTATAGAAGCGTGTGTTTTAGTATTCTTAAACTATATTTATATTATCTAAACCTTGGGATCAATCAGCCGTATATTGTTAAGAAAAATGACCACTGATATTTTCCGATTCCGGTGAGGCAGCCTGAAAATTAGCTACCAAGCCCAAGGCAGCAGGCGCGCATGTTAATGAAAAAAAAAATACATATTTCAAATGAAGAAATACATGTGAAGTGAGTTCGAATTATATCAAGGAGGTTACGTACAGTATCATCTTCCCGCGAATAGATCAAGCAATAATGTCGATAATTCTGTCAAATACTGATCCCGAGCTTGAGAGTTGCAAACAAACAAACAAACAAACTTACATACAGGTGAAGCTAATAAAAGCGTGTTGATTATTAAAATATTAAGATTTGAAAATTTCTGTTCGACGTATTCGCCTCAGGGATCGAAGAACTTGATTTAGGACTAAAAGACAATTCCGTAGAGTCCACTTTACTCATGATGAAATTTGATTCATGGGTTCTCCCAACAACATTGGAGATCAGATCAAGTAAAATCATCACCCCAGATCGAGTGGTTTGCGATCGGGGAGCAAGGAACTCATCGGAACCTACCTGAATGGTACCTTGGCTTGTCGTATGATGAATGGAGGTGTTCATTTAATACCGGAATTTGTCTGCCTAACGAGGTCATCCGTTATTATTATTGAAATGATAGCGGTGTATTGAAGCGCAGAAGGACATTGAATTCATTGTGCAGAAGAGGAGAAATTATCAATTCCTTCATTCAATTCAAAGACACAATGATTTCTCACCCTGTGATCAATAACACATAGTACTGTCACGCATTCCGGATTAGTCTGAGCTTTGGATAAAGTATTGGCTAATTATATCACATAATAATAATCAAATGACGTATATTCTCTGAAACTCATAATAATTGGATATTGATCTGAAACCAGATCTACCAAAGATATGGCATACAGCATTGAAAGGCGCCAAAACGAAGCCATATCATCTGGATCGCGCGAGAAGTACACACGAACCCGCCATTACAGAAGGTACGCGAAAAATCAACACTGTAGATGACATGACAGAAATGATTGTTTCAGTTGATACGCCAAGAAAAGTATTTCGACCACGCCATTTAAGATGACTACCGCAGTTGCAGTTGAAACGTTTGGAGATTTTATACAAAGAAGACCACAGCAAAACACGAAAACCCATCAAAAAGGATAAATATCTCTTGGAAGTATCTCATTTTCAACTTATCTGACTCATGTACTTATATCATTTATGACAAAAGGAAAGCTGTCTCTTCTGATGAAATACAGTCATGAAGTTATGAGAAAAAGGGAGTTTCGTCTTATAATGTTATCAAAAACGGTGTTGACAAGAATCTTCAAAGTGCACCATTGATTCAAAAAATACTTTGTGTAGTGTTCCTATGAATGTTCTATTTCAATTCTATATCGAATATTTGGAGTACAAATTCAACGGAAAGAAATGATTTTAGTGCAACTCAAAATCCATATATTATGAAAGTGGTTGTATTGAAAGAATATTTTTCTCGTCTAATTGACATTTTCTGTTGAAGAAAAAATATAAAGCCAACAAGATTTCCACCATAAAATATTTTATTTAACCACATTTTATTATGAAATATATCACCAAAAAGTGTTTTAATAACCAACAGCTTCCTGTTCGCAAAAGCACACATTAATTAGCATGGAATGAAATTGCCTTGTGATTCACGAATCAACGGAAGGAACCACTTTCACAGAAATCACATTGATAACTCTCCTTCAGTGAAAACGTCTCAGAGCTCCGCTCACTCTCATTGTCACCAACTCAAAGACCTTTTTCAGAGTGTGGTTACGTAAATAAAACACGATTTTCTTTTGTTTTCAGATGTCCGAGAAATACATTGTTCATTGAATCCAAACACCATTTTCACGGAATCAGAGAAACGGAGAATCAGCAAGATGAACCCCTCTTGCCCTAAATTATATGGCTTGATATAAACACATAAAGAGGAAAAGCCCATAATACCGGTAGTTTCGTATATAAATAGTGCGGTAAGAGAACTAGGAAAAAGTGTTAACGAGTTGTTCAAAAATATTACCAATTTTGTCCCACCTCAGAGCATTGAAAATTCACTGACTTTAGTAGAAAGCATAAAGAACCAAACCACGCCACATAATTCAATTTTAATTTCATTCAATGTGAAGACTCGGTATGTTCTCCAACATACCGTACAAAAAGTGTAATCCCCTCAAGCCAAAGTAGACCATATCACTTTCTTTGAAGTTTCAACAGCTTTCGATGTGTGCCTAATTCAGAGCTACCAGCTACCCACAGTTCAACAACTAATTTCATAAACAGGATTCAGGTTTACCAATAGGCTCACCCCTCAGTCCACTTCCAGCAGACATATTTATGAACACCTTGGAGACCACTTTGATAAATTCCGACCTGGGTAAAGAATATATTCATTTTTGGTACAGATATGTAGAAGATATTCTCGTCTGTTTCAGAGGTATTACACGACAGCTGAACCAATTTATGACATTCATGAATTATCTCAATAGCAACATTCAGTTCACACTCGAAACAAAGATAGAGAAACAGATGAATTTCCTAGAACTGACCATTACACACACTCAGAATATATTTGAGTTTAATGTTTTCAAAAAAACTAGCTGTACAGACATCACCATCCCAAGCGATTTTTTCTATCCAGACAGTCATGAATTCGCAGCCTACAATTGAATGTTGCACATAGCATTCTCACTGCCTTTGTCTGCTTGCAATCTAGCTAGGGAATTTGATATGATTACACAGAAAGGTCATAATAATGATTTCAACGTAGATACTATCCAGAAGTTAGTCAGGAAATAAAGCGGGAAATTGACTTACAAATTAATATACCCTCAGGTCAAACAACCAGATGTCATTAAATGGGTAACTCTAACATATTTTTGAAAAAGAACAGAAATAATTGCGGGTTCCTTCAGAAAACACAATGTGGAAGTGGCATTCAAACTACATGCAAGGTTATCTCATTTCGTTTTCAATGCCAATGATAAGGTGGACAAGTTGGAGAAATCTGGAAGTTATAAGCTCAAGTGTCCGGAGTTTAATAGTGTTTATATGGGACAATGTGGCCGAAATTTCCAAAAATGGTATGCTGAACATGAAAGGTCCTTCAGACTAGGAAAAAATGATTCAACGTTTTCAAACTATTCCTTGGCATGTAACCACAAGTTTCCGAATCAAAACGATACGGAAATGTTGCACTATGCAAGCATTAACATTGCGGTTGCGGGTGCAACCTGTTAAATGATTAAATTGATTTATTTTATTCACCGATAAAAAATATAGAAAGTTTCATTTCTCTTTCCTTCAATATCATGATATTTTAAAAAATCTGATCATCTGTGAACATTTAAAGGTCTATTGATGACTGTTTGGATACCATGTAACGGTTCATTAAGGGGAGACTGGGACAACCTGTATATACATTTCGATAGTCAACTGAAATTGCTTGCAGGTGGACAGACAATTGAAGCGACAGTACGAGGCTTCAGTGAACGAACATCGAGCAGAGAAAAGGGTCAGTGCTGTTCGATAAAATCAATTTCAAAATAGAGAATCTAAGGTAGATAATTCAAGACCATCAAGATCATTTTATAAAAAATTCGATGTGAGTTACACCACTAACTAGCAATAATTTAGGTCTGGTCGTGTCTGCAATTTCAGGAAGACTCATGGAGTTTCACCCCTTCCGGTTATATAAGTACGTGAAAAGCCACTTATTGAGTCAAAGTGAGTACCTACATGTCTTCTTCTTCAATGTCAAGTGGACTATTGAAATAAATAAGTTATGCGTTTTATTTATTGTTACCGAATGAGTATTGATTGTTTAAACTTGTAAATGCTTTTGCTTCCATATTGTTCATGTATACATATTTGTGATTTAATCGACAGCTGTTGATTGAACAATCCCTATTGATTAAAAGTACTGAGTTATAATTATTATGAAATTTTGATGTTCATATTATCTATTCATATTTGTTGGCTTCACTAAAAACCAATCTCCGTGTTTCATGTTAATTTATTTTCCTACTTGTTTGCTAATTCAGTAATATTTATGCCATAGTTAAGAGAGTAGCAAACCTCGTTGCAAGTTATCATATATTTATTGATTGATAATATATTCATATATCTGCATTTATTTTGTATGATTCCCCATTCCTCGTCAATTTAAATGATATTCATAATAATATTTATTGGCTGGAGCCCTCTCAGCTCACTACAGAACATCTTGAATTTTCAATCAGATCTCAAGAATTCGAATCCATTACTTGGTTGTGACGTAGATGAAATTGATGTTGAAACCTTTTCTTCAAAGAAATTTTATTTTTAAGTAAGTACGCAATAACCAATCTGCTTTCAAAATATCTATACGATATGACATTGCGTTATTTACTTAATGCATTATTCACTACAGAAATAATATATCCTCATTACTCGTTCTATTCTGTCTGTCTGTCTGTCTAATTTGCCTCAATGTATCGTGTAATCGTTTATCGAAACTTCTTTAAGTTATTTCTTTGATTCATCATTCACTCTTACTTCAATCTCTAAAAATGCATCGAGCGTTTCGAACGGTATCAGTCCCTTCGAAATCTAATGTGATATTGTCAATGAAAAATAATACAAGTGATTTTTCAGGGTCGATTTTCAGCTATTATTTGCAAACGCTTCACATAACGGTACGAGGTGATCGTTTGTAATGGCATTATCATTTATATCTTCCCCCTGGGAAAGAGTAGTAAACTCGAGTGTCATCTACATGAATGACATTTTCAATAATCCTTGTCTAGAAAACCGTTAGAATTATAAATTGTGGTACATGCTCTGAATTCAAATGGTTTGAAAAATCATGATTTAAGAGACAGGGTGTCTTCGATATTTTCATCTGTATTAATAATAATTTCAAGCTAGTCTTTCAGGTATGTGATTGTGAGTGTCTGTGAAGTTACCTGTGAAGTTGTTGAAATCCTTTTTGTTTCATTTCCGGGCTTGTGAGTAGTGGTTTCAAGGATTGCGTGACTGAAGGTTTGATTGAAACTCCAGCCAATATTGACAAATTCAATCAGGAATAAGGTAATTGCACTTTTTATCTCATTGTGCAAACATTATCTCTTGAAATTCATACGTTTCGATTCATACCTCCGGTGGTTGAGTGTGAATTTGTTGCTGCATGTTTGTTATAATTTTCGGCGGTTATCATATTGCTTATTTTTCATTTATCTGCATTGATTTTGTTAATCAAGAGGAAGTTCAATCGAGCTTGTTGATACTTCAATCCAGATCAGGTCATTTGGAGAACGTAAGCTCTCTAAAAATATTTATTCGTTAAAAAACATGAGAGGATTTTTTAGATTTCGGTGTCTCTTATATTCAGGGCAGTTGTCATGGGGTGATGCGAGGAAACCTCCCCCCTTGCTTTTTCGATTTGGGAAAAAGTTGGGAAGAGTTGGGAAATTTTGAGCCATGAAGATAGAAAAAAATAATAGTAAGAAAATGAATGAAAATTTAAAAAATAAAAATGAGAGAAAAGAAGAGGAGCGGTAATAAGAAAAGGAAAAGGACCAGGAGAATGCTGGGATTTTCCAACATGCATAACTTGATGAGAATTCTAAGTTGTTTGAAATCTTCAAAAGAGTTGAATTTCTCCCAAGTAAGAGAACAGTCCTGAACAGTCCACAAATTTTGACATGACAATTTTACAAAATTCTCAACTTCTCGCTGTTTTTCCGACTTGGAAGAGTTGGGAAATTTCGAGCCGTGAAGAAAAAAAATAATAGTAGAAAACAATAAGCACAATATTATTTAAATGTTATTTCCTTTCATTTGTATTGAATATTCCTATACATAGTGGATATGGTGGAAAACCAAGGACCTTGGTCCAAAGTAGAATAATTCCCATTATTATTTTTATAATCATCAAAATAAATTGATGGTTGTAGCCGTTACTACGTGGTAGGAGATCACAATGAAAAGATGAATGAAAATTTTTATGTGTTTTACCACTTTTAATTGTAACTAACATTACTGCAGTTTCGTCGTTTGAAAACGTCCATATAGGACGAAACTGCAGTAACGTTATTTACAATTAAAAGTGGTAAAAACATTGAAATTTTCATTTCTCTTTTCATTTAATCACCAGAATTTATTTTTGTTTGTGCATATTCTAACGGGTATAATCATTCTGCCAATCTTTGGATAGGTAAGTGAGAAAATTAATATATTATAGTAGTAACTAATCCCTCGGCATTCATTTCTTCGAAAGTTGGGAAATTTTGCTGGTGGAGTTGGGAAAATTTGGATTTCCTCATTCCAGCCTGGTTTTTCTTTTCGCTACGGCCCTGCTCACATTGTATGAAAAGGCCCACACCCTGATTTGTTTCAGAACTCTATTGGGACTCGAGAAATGTAAGATTTCTTTCAGTTAAGAAAATTGGATCCTCAGTAGGCTCCTTTAAATTTGTTTCAATCATTGTTCTGCAGTTTGCCAGTTTGCTTAATGGTTGCACTTACAAGTATCTTTATCTCTATTGTATAATGGCTGACGTTTTCTCATATTAATGATGCATAGCTAAGGATGACTTGGCATCAAATTTTCAAAACAATAGTATCACAGTGTTTCTATCTCCACTCGGGTTTGAAGGCCGTCGTAGGTTGGAACTACATCCTAACGTTTCGCCATCACGAGTAGATTGATCAACAGGCAGATAGATTAGAGGAAGGGGCCAACCTGTGGAAGATCAGTATAAACCCTGACAGGGGTCAGAAAATACTGTTCACCAGGAGGATGGTATATACGGAAAAAAACCTCATCTTTAACGGACAAGAGATTCCGTGGACCAACGGAGCTTGATACTTGGGGGTCCACCTAGACAGAAGATTTAAGTTCAGATCTCACGTACAGCAAAGAATAGGAATGGCGAGATCTGCCCGACTGAACCTATTGCCAATAATAGGACGAAGAAGCAGCATGGAACTGAAAGTAAAGCTGCTAATGATAAAGACCGAAAAAAAAAAATTATCAACAATTTTCAGATATTTCATTTTGCAATAGTTATGAAAAATCATAATCAACAAATTAATAAATTTTTATGAACTTTTATCGCAGGATCGTATGAAGTTTATATATCAAAAGAGCTTCATGATGTTCAGAATTTATAGACCAATTATTTATACTTTTTATCCCATTATTCATGGCAACGGAGATTGGGATTGGGGTTAGTTAACAACTGAATAACTTGTTGAAAAATGGTGTTGAAACTTTTTTTCTACGGGACTATTCATTCTTGTGTTAAGAAGATACCAGATTATTTAAAATTTTTTAAATGTTATTTCATGTTATAAAAAAATTATTTCTTTTGATAAACTCTCTTTAGCGGCAGCGCGCGCATGCCGTAACAACCGCGCGGAGTCATATAGTCAACGACAAATTAAAATTATAAATAATGGAGATAGAGTTTTGGGAGTCAGGACTTTTCATCAGAAATTTCCTCCTCCTTAAAGAACATTTTTGAAAATTGCTTAAATATCTATATTTTTTGAGTTATTAACGAAAAACTAAATACCATTTTTTTATTCATATTTTGTTATTAACAATTGCAATTTTTTACCCAAACCAAAATCTTCCAAAATCTTTTTTCTAGTGGAGATTCCGAATTGAAATAGCTATCGCTCATGTTTTTATGACCTTTATCTCTATTTTTCATGTTTTTGAAATTGTTGATTAGACTATTTCAACGAGTAACGAAATCAATATTTCTATGATAACTGAGTTTTATGAAAAAATGATCTCAAACGTTTGGCAGCTCATATGCCAAATTTACGAAAAGTAAGTCACATGTGTTCTGTTGACAACGATAGTTAGTTAGCTTACACTAGTCAACAAAATTTTAACTGTATTTTGTCACATAAAAACTTATATCAAACTTTGAATCTACTAGGGTCACTAACCAATATTGTATCAATGAAAAAAAATTGACACAACAGGTTTTTGGTGAAAATTACAAAATTAAACTATACTCGGAATGAAATAATGATAATAAACTTTTAAAACAAGCTTTTAATAAAGTGCCCTAAAATGATCAAAATAAAATTTTAAATCACATTAACCATATTCATTAATGACTACAGATATGGAATTATAATAAAAGCTTGTCGCGATGCCTAGAAGAAATCTCTACTTATTCAGTCAGATGTAATTTAAATTAAAAAACATTCTGACAGATCAACTAGGTACTGCAATAAATTTCAAACCCGATAAATCCTATGTGTGCAAAACAGTTATTCAAGGACGAAGTTCCACATTTTAAGCTTTAACGGCATTTGTATTTAATTACTAGTTGTTACTAGAATTTGGTAGTTGTGGTACTAATTAGTACCATGTTGCTGTATAGCTGATGTTCCAATGTTTTCACAGCGTTATAGAACAGTGCTTTCAAAAAATTTCTCTACAGCACCATCTAGTGGCGAGTAACAGAAAAATTGATAGCCTAAAAACCTTCTCTATGAAAAATTACTTATACATGTCAAGTTTCATCAAGATCGGTTGAGCGATGTAGAAATTTATCACTTACCAACCAACCAACAAACATCCATTTTTATATATTAGATAAACATTATGAATTGCTTACAAGCTTGTTAGGTGCCTACCTAATTACAAAATTTCAATTACAAATTGAAATTATCGCGACAAGCTTTTATTATAATTTCAATTCTGTAAAGTCATGAATGATTGTCGTTAATGCGATTTAAAATTTTATTTTGATCATTTTAGGACACTTAAATAAAAGCTTGTTTCAAAAGTTTTTTTATCATTATTATATTTTACATTTTTTAAATTCAATCGATAGTTATCGATCAAAAAAAAAGGCCATCTATAAAACGGAGAGTCCTTAAACAGAAAAACTTAAGGAACGGGGAAAACTATTATTGTGATAAAATATATTCTATAGAAGTAGGTAAGTACCTACTACTCCGGCGTACCTTATGGAAGAATTAGCTTGTTATATTTCTTAGTCTATTCATTCCATTGATGGCGTTAATATCATATGGCCGAGTTAATTTCGAACAGTCCAATTGTTCCATCCGGAGACCTTTGGCGTTTCAAGTTAACGCTTTCATTAACATGTTTTTCATTTCGTTTCAATTTCTCTTTCTCTAACCTTCTTTTCCTTTGTGTTGATGTTTCTTTATTTCCCATAGTGTTCCCAAAAGTACCGAAGAAATATTTGTTAATCCTCCCAGAACTTCGTTCAGCTGGGTAAGAGCTAATGTACAACAAAGTGCACTCCGGTGACTCGAGGTGGGTACGTTCACGACTTCATTTTACACCCTGATGCCATTCAGTCCTCGGCACGGCCTTAACTTGACTTGGGTGGTAATTTGGTGAAAGATGTGCCACTTTTTTCAGCTTACTCGTGCCTGACGAAACACCGTTCCGGGTTTGATTTTGAAGTTTCCCTTCTCCTAGACGGGTTGCAGACCAATGCTAATGACGCCCATCTCACCAAATTACACAAGTTATGGTATGCCTCTTGTGCCTGCTGCTAACATTGCGTGATGGACCCTCTCATTCTGGGAACTTAGACGGTGGTAGATAATCATATTTTTTCACAATGTAAATAAATATGGGTTCTTACAACCTACTACAGCATTTATTGTCTTCTTTTCAGAGTCAGGAAGTAGATATTGAAAGGGAAAAGCTTGATTAATTTTTTTTTCTTTGAAATATTTTTTTTAAGCCAACCCTGGATGTGGCATCTATTTTATGATGAACCTATCAACTGCCTATCATAAACGAATACGTATACAAAATTTCGTTGCCCTGCTATTTACCGCTGAGGAGATCTCTCGTAAGGAGCCGATCCTGCCAGCAGCTCAGGTCACGATTATGATTATCATGAATTGTAGCTGGTTCTGGACCATGCATGCATGGCATGCAAAATTTGAGGTTGATCGGATACCGGGAAGTGGGTCAAATTAAACCTGCAAGATTTTTTAACATACATACAAGTCTAGTTAAATAAATTATTTTGAAAATGATTACTCACTGTACAATACATATTCATGATTTTTGTGAATATTTGTCTTCTGGTAGATACCTCCTGAATTTCTAACAATAATCTGCGAGCATTCCTGGGCTCCATTTCCATTGATAACGCTTCTCTATTAAGTAAATGTCCTGATGGATTCTCTTTCCTTGTTCGTCACTCACAGCACCCAAATCTAGATGAAGGTCAAACTAACGTATTTTTTAGGGCACATTACACCCGAAAGCGTTATCTGATATTATTAGTCCCTCTCTTGAGTGTTTGTGTTCTCCGCTTTATGATTTCCTAGGAAATTTTGGACAACATTCACAAAAGATTTCCAGTCGAGTTTTTCCTGGTTATTTAGTTCTTTTTCAGAGCTCTTATCCTTCATAAGTTGTCGTATTTGTTAGTTACAAATATTCTTCCTACAATTTTCGCTTCGCTGAGTTTGGGGAATTCCTCTTTCAGATATAAAAATCCACTGACATCTTTGCGCATAGCTTTTACAATTTTTTTCATCAGACCGAGTGCAACGGTGGTAAAAGTATGTCATCAGGATTAACTTGAGGCTTATTTTTAACATTTTTACGGCCTGAAGTAAGTGACTCACGCTTGAGCCACATTCTATTTCAATAGTGACTTTTTGTGTCTTTGCTGTCCCATTCGCAAATAAAACAACAGAATTTTGGATAATCAACAAGTAGTCCAAGCAAATAATAAATAACTTTTAAATCGCTACAAATTTTCCAAACGTGTTCACTCTATTTAATTTTTTCAAGAAGAAATCTAATATTTTCGTAAGTCTCTTCCATAGCAGAACCATGAACAACCGGCACTGAAGGGTGTTAATTTCTGTTATGCAGCAACACTGCTTTCAAACTAGTTTTTGACCAGTCAATGAACCATCGCCAGTGACAATGGACTAAATCATTTATTATAGAAAAGTAAGCTTTTATTTCATCGCCACAATGTCGAAAATAAGAAAATTTTGAAAGGAAATTCCGGTCCCTTAATTTAGACACCAAAAGGTCAGCCTGTTTTTTAGACAAATTCAAATCACGCACTTAATCGTTTAAAGCACTTTGTGTTTGCGGTTCATAACTTGAGTTACTATCTTCATATTCCTCATACGAACAAGTTCTTCCGGACTGGAATCCCGACTTTCTGGTTGATTTGGAGGCTTCGGCACAAGCAGTTCGTGACTATGTAGGATGGGTCTGTTGGCCGAAGACAAGTTTGGATAGTATGTTTGGACTTCGTTGTAATGCCTTTTATTTTTGTTACACTCAAATAAAAGTACAACCCAATATGAATCTCACACACGTTACACAACATTAATATGGGACCCAGAATGTAATTTGATGCTGCATAGTAAATCCAAAATATTCTTAAAAGCACTGTCCAATCAATGGGGTGAAATTTCGATTCTGGGATGTAAAAGCTGATTCTTCACACAAATAACAAAACTGTCAGGGTTAGTAGAACAATTCGTTGCATATTTGCGATGTACCTAATAAAAAAAATATATGTTAGCTGATGCGATAGTTATACAGCAGCCTAAATGACGTATATTATGTCAGAAATGAATATATAGCTGTCACAAAAAACTGGATGTAATTGAAACAAAATTATTATATATTGTAATGAATCTGAAGCCGGCCCTGACCGATTGCCCCTGCGATCAAAGGTATGACCGCGCATAAAACGGTCTGACACGCCGGGAATATTCTAGGCAG
>WOGP01003884.1:0-14649 GCA_015342065.1 Leptinotarsa undecemlineata | reverse complement strand
GCAAGAATTCGACAGGTATGTGCAGATATTAGCCCTCAAGAACTAAGGAACGTAATCAGAAACATTCGTAAGCGCTACGACACATGTATCGAAATACATGGTGGATTAGTAGAGGCTACTAGAATATGAGTTAAAATCAATTCAGTTTCAAATTTATTTGCCATGAGGTACTAATTTACATTCTTTAATGCGGCATCCACTTTATCAACAGCAAATAAATGTATAAAATCAACGTTTATAAACAAGTTAATGTCATTTAAGTATAAGATAAAAAGCAGAGATCCTAAAACACTACCCTGAGGCACACCTACATGTATATTCAATTCCTGTGAGATATTATCTTGAACTCTGACTTTTTGCTTTATATGGGATAAATAGTCAGATAACCTGTGGTAAAAATCACCATCAATGCCATAACCTCTTAATTTTATTAAAGAATATTACGATCAATTATTTTAAATGCTTTCTTCAGATGAAGAAAAACAGCTACTACAAATTCATTGTCATCAACTTCTTTTTTGAATTTAAATAAAGTAAGTTGTAACGCGGATTCATATGAATAATTTTTACGAAATCCAGATTGATTATTTATTAAAATTTCATTTTTCCCAACATAATCATGTACCTGCTTATAAACAGCTAGTACAAGAATTTTTTCTATTGGTGGTAAAGTATTTGTAGGTAGGTCTATATTCACTGGCCTTGATTGTATTGTTTACCTTTTGAATGGAAACGATAGTACTAACTTTCAAAGGATTTGGAATTTTAGAAGTTTGATGAGAAGTATTTACAAGTTCAGATGCTAATAACAAATTAATCTTTCTTAGTGTTGAATTTACGTAGTTGAATGAAACCAAAGCACCGATAATTACCCGAACCATCTTTCAACATATCCCGGTATGTTTGGTGATTGAACTCTTATTGTTTGACAACAAAAAATCAACACAATCAATTACTGCCACCCACAAACACGCTGCAATAATGGACACCATCAATAAAACCGTCATTTCGGCGATATTATCCATCATTATAATCGAAATTCGAGCTGCCGATCATTGTAGGTTTTATTACCGAAAATGTGAAAACTGAAACCTTATTGCTGTAGATTCAGTGTTCAAATTATCATTGTCTCTTGTTCACGAATTGTTTACCATTTTTCCCAGATGAACACGATGAACTAGAAAACTATCTAGTGGATTTCCATACAGTTTTCAACAGTGGAGCGTATCATTTGAAGAAAATGAATACTACATGGACTGAGAAGGCTTGAACCTAACACCTAGATGTCACTAATCTTATTGCATTCACTGCTTTTTCAGTTAGTAGTAACCTTCAAAAAAGCTGTTGACATTTCATGGTATTCTACTCATAAATTTGTGAGTTATTGTGCTGAATAGTGACACTACTTTTGTTATTTTCAAACAATGGATCAAAAACAATTTCGTTTTCAAATTTAACACTGTTTCTTGTTGAGAAAAAAACCGTTCAAGCAAAGCAACGGCTTGTGAAGTGTCATAAGAACTCCGCTCCATCAGAAAAACAACCCTTGGAAGTTGTTCTGATCAGTTGTTTTCGATCAAGTAACTCCCAATCAACTGATTAGATTGGAGATATGTTTCATCAAAAGATGTTACTGAAACTGACCTTCATTATCGACTACAAAAAGCTAAAATCTCTATTTCGCTACAAGTAACGTTAAAAGTTGATCAGACCCCCTAGTTTCAACGTCTTCAGTAACCAAGAAAGGTCGCTCTCAACGGGCCTGTTTAAAAATTTTCACAACAGATAATTTTCATCGCGAATTTCCTTCTTCTCCATATTCTTCTCCTCGTTCACATGCAAATTCAGTGTCTCATAATATCAGTAGGTCAAATCAATATCTGCGAACGCTACACTGAATGTGCTCAAAGAACATCTCCGTATATAATGTTTTATAACGCCGTGTGCTTTTATTGCCCGGCATTAATAATCTCCGTCCCGGAGAACAATCTGTTTCCTTCGAAGCGATGTTAATGTAATTAGAACCTTCATTGCTGCATACATTATCCAGAAGTATGCAAATTTATTTTCCTGCCAAGTTAATCTCTAATTTAGCTTGAGCTGAAAGTTATCCGTGGATCATTATACAATTTCTTTGAGCACCGGTTTAATTTTATACAGTGAAAGTATGCTGGAAAAAAAAGTTATCATAAGATCTCAGGAATGGTGTTGAATAGTGTAAATATTCTGAATAATGAAAAATACTGACGCTATATGTTTTATACTAAACGGATCAATGATATTCATTAATAATGATAGTAATGATCGTTTTCATTGACTGAAATACTAATACGAGAAATATAAATACATGATGATATGACAATACAAAATATATAGTAAAGAATCTCAGACAGAAAAAAATTAATTAATTTGAAATATCTAAAGGAATCTTTAAAAAAATTGAAAAGGTTAGCTAAAAAATAAAAAATTATGTTAAGCAAAGAAAACTGAAAAATAAATGAATCGAAATACAAGCAACATTCAAAAATTGAACTATCAACACGAGCTGAAAAATGGAAAAATTAAAATTATCAACAAGATATGAAAACTAAAAATAAACAAAATTAAAAGATTTCAAGCTAAGTTACTTCAAGAATTCAATGACTGGTTGGTCATTTTCTCATCTGGATTCTATTACATTCAATAATAACGAAACCATAAGGAGTTTATAGTCGAAAAAATTGAATCAAACATCTAGACACCATGATAGATGTTAATTTGAGATGAGACAAACATGCTGAGCACGTTGCTGACAAAATAAAATGTCTGATTTATGAATGCGACTTTTTCTAAGAGTTTTTCAGTGTTAACCAATTGAGAGTTGTATGTTTTGAGTTAGTGCTAACACAAATATAGTCAGTGGGCATATCAATTATGCAATTACTATATGTGGTTGACCAAAACTGAATACTTCCATGCAATAAAGGCCGCAGAAGAGTGGCTATTGAATGAAACCAATGAGAGAAGTCATATGAATAATCCACAGAAACTATTTGGTGAATCGCAAATACTGACATGACACCATCTATATTTTTTGAACCTAACTATCCACCACCACTAACCAATACAGATATGAACCACATTGAGCAAAGTCATAAAACACGCTACTCCCATTTTCCCCTTCAAGATAGATCCCAGCAAGTACAATACACTTATACCAGCGGTTTTTTCAATTCTCGAAGCAGTTCTGAAATACACTTTATGATATGTTCTTGGACTCTCTTAACGATTCGGTTTTTATCTGAACAATCGTCGCAAAACTCCGTTTTTTCATGGTTCCCTTCAATCTTGGGAACTGGAAAAAGTCACAATGGGGCAAATCTGGTAAATGAGGTGGCTGAGGCATGATTACGTTGGTGCTTCTGAACAACTATCGAATATTCAACAAAAGTCATTTTTTGTGGAGGAAAATCAGTTTTTTCAACGACCTTTTTAATAGAACTTGGCGTGCTTTTTGGTCTCTGCCCTCCTGGGCCCTTCCATTGGGAGTGTTGGAGTTGGTTTTCAATGTCATAACCATATACTCATGATTCATCACCAGTTATGACCCTTTAAAACATATCTGGATCGCCGCTCATGCTACGGTTCTGTTGGTTGAAATTTTGGCCAACCGATACGTCGACATCCTAACCAAATTCTCTTATGGTGATTCGAAGATTCTCCGTAATAGTTTTCTTCTTCTTTTCACCAGTTGTTGATGTGCTGGGCGTCCAGGACGAGCGTCGTCATCAACATCTTTTTCTCCTTCTGTGTAAAGCCTGTACCACTTGAAAAACATTTTTCTCATTCATAATACAATCACCATATGCCACAGTCAACATTTCAAATATTTTTGAGCAAATAAATTTCATTTTTCACACAGAATTTGATTCAAATAAATTTTTTCAACAGCAGAAAATAGCCGATCATGCAAAACACCTCTAATCGCACCTCTGATGTAATCACATTGCCAACTCATTAGACAAAGAAGCGGCTGAACTAGGAATTCTAGGACCCAGTGATACTTACGGCACTCACAACTTCGACAATTGCTGAACACTCCTATGCTCAATCTCTAAAGAGATAGGACGAAATCAAAGGATGCAGTTTTACCATGATCGCCCTGGGCGATCGATCTATCGATGACACGGAAAATCCTACACTTAACAGTAGGATTTCTAACTGGCTACTGTCAACTAAGGAAACACCTCTAAAATATGGGGTTAGAGAACACACCTCTATGCAGGATGTGTGAACAGGAAGATGAAACTGTCAGACATGTCCTATGCCAGTGTCTGGAGTTATCGATGATAAGATATTTTGTGTTCGGCGAATTTTGGTCTACACCTGCTGAGATATCTCCCAGAGACCTGTCCACCTTTCTGGAAAGGACAGGATGACCCAGAAGGAGAACTCTTTAGGAGGATACAATGGGTCACATAAAGCCTAGATGCTGTGGGTTTCCCTACTCAACAGATACAGATAACACCTCCAACTCTCATTTCTCTCACCAAAAAACTAAACATGCAAATCAGCTGAAACCGTGAACCTATATTTGAAACTAGTGTACCAAGTGAAAAACTCGCTAATTGAGTGTATTTAGAATAACTAGAGTCTTACATCTGAAGACCAGAAATATTCAATCTGCGGCTATAATTCTTGAAGAAGTGAGGAACAACCTATCAAATCGCTTCAGAAAGAAACTAATAACTTGACTATCAAGGGAGAGGTCAGAGAGAAGGTGGTGGGGCCCATAACGATGACTTGCCTACCGATGACAACCCTAGCAATGACAACGGACGCTTTGAGTGGACGCATGAGCTAGGAAATGGACTTATGAATTGCTACGAGAGTAGTGAGCTCACGCGAAGAGGGTACATGGCGAGATTGCATCCTCTGTGGTGTGAAACACATCCGGAGCGTGCCGCCTTCTCCGCTCTCCTCCGTGGTAGAAGTGACAGTTCTACTACCCGTTGGCACGGCTAGAGAGGAGACTCGCGTCATGCCACCAATGGAGACAATCAGAACAGAAGATATCTGCAGGTTTCTAAAACCATCCTATATTGGGGATTATCTGGATTCATTGCTGCGTTATACTCACTATGAGTGAGGCGTTATGGGAGACTGCATGATTTGTTGGAGGTTCCAAGATCCAGATCCCCCGTTAGGACCACATGTTCATCCAGATTTGTATAAGTGTATGAACACAAAAGAAATATACTCCTATTTTGGTCTATTCATTAGATATATATTTTTTTGAGGGGCTATCACCCTGACAGTATAATTCATTACTTTTTATCAGATATATATGTTTTGTTAAAATAAAGGGGGGGACCGTCACCCTGACTCTAGTCTAGTTGCAGATATAATGATTATGGATCTCTGACATATCTGTAGAAAGCAAATAACTACTGAAAGCATACAATTTCGCATAAGTTAGCCACTGCTAATGGATCCATTTGCCTTCGTTCGCTCATACTCTGGTGTCTTGATCAAGGCATTACTTTCCGTAAGGTATAGTTTCTTCTGCAATATTTTTTTCTATTGTATGTAAATAGTTCAAACGTTTAGATTCATATATTAATTGAGTACCGAGAGGAATAAGCAACCTCTAAATTCGTTTTTAGTTGTCCTATATAGACTATTTTATTCGTTGTAATTCAACTGAAGATACATGTGACTTATTAAATTTTTTTTTGTCCTTCACTGTACTAATTGTCCCTTGGAATTTTATTCAAATATACATTTTTGTGAATTGGCTTTTCCTTTTCAGATTTCCTAGTTCTTTAGAAAAAAGCTAGGGTAGAACCTGCTGTGGAAGGAAACTAGATGGTGCCTACACCAATGGAGACAATCAGAACATGCAAGGCGCACTACAGAATCAGGCCCCTGAAACCACAAGAATTGGTTTATTTGGATGAGGAGGTTCATAGTGGTCTTACAGAAGAGGCTGACATCTGGTATATCAACACCGTCATGTATATCGTTGTCCAATGGCTTTCTGAATCGGAAGAATGAAACATCGGCCTTGCGGTTCGGAAGATTGAACGGCGTATCCATAAGATGGAGGCTAATATCACGTTGGCGAGACAACGCGCGTTGTCTAAAAAACAACCTATCATATCGCTTCAGAAATCAAAAATCTCACTGGATAAAATAACCCTCATAATTGGATATTACTGGAGTTTCGCCTCAACAACAAACCGTTGTTTTTAATACCTCGGCATGTGTTTCAATGTTAAAAATAATGGTTTGGTTTTGGGACTAAACTTCGGTAATTTTCATCACTACATCAAAGGTTCCTGAAAGTGCATCACTTATAATTGGAAGAAGAAATGAATGATGAAAGTGCAAATCTTGAATTTGATATACCGTATGCATAATCAATTTCCCCCTAGCCACATACACTGCTTTCAAGTAGACGACTCTTATCATTTCAATATCTTACACATAGTATGTTTTTATATTGGTTTTTATCGCATTTCAAGAAAATCCTGGCTACATTCTACAGACAGATAAAAATATTATTTCAGAATGTCATCCACTGTAAAAACACGAAAAAAAAAATATACAAAAGAGAAACAAAACTTCACGTCATGTTTATTTTCCGTTCTAACACAGTATGCATGGAACTTTACAGATCAGAGTAATCTTATAAAGAAACTCAACCTGTTGAGAGACAAAATCTGCCGTTTCTCCCAGAGAACACACCTCCATTCTCTTCCTCTGAAAGATCATTTGACAAATAAATTGATCGAACTTTGGAGCTAACCTACCTTCAACTCAACAAACATAATCTTGAGAAAATAATCATCTTTTGCCACCAGTTGACTGTTGTTGTGTCCCCAGTAGATGATTGAATTATGGAAGTTCCACTTGGAGGATAACTGGTCGATTGTGTGTTAGGAACTCAGAGCTCGCGATTGAAACAGTTTCAATTCACCGCAGAAGTGAATTTTCCCGCGGTAATTGGTTCAGCCTACGGTAATGATGATGATGATCCATCCTGTCGTTTACAGAAAAGTAAACAGGTCATTAGGAGACATCTTCTTTATATTGGAAGGTGTAGGCCGAACACACACTCTTTTATTGACGATAACTGGCAGTTCCATATTCCTGTTCACAAATCCTGCATAGAGGTGTGTCCACTAGCCCCATATTGTGAGGGTTTTTCTCAGTTGACAGTGGCCAGTCAGGAACCCTACTGTTAAGCGTACATTTTTCCTGGTCATCACCAAATATTTTTTCGGCGCCAGCTTCCCAGGGTCGCCCAAAGTGATCCTTTGATTCCATCTCATCTCCTCAGAGATTGAGCAAGGGTGTGACGTTTGCCTAGTTCCGCAATTATCGGATTCATCAGGCCGTAGGTGCCACTGGGTCCTAAAATTCTAAGTTCAGCCGCTTCCTTGGCTAAAGAGTCGGCAATGCGATTAACTTCATTCCTGCAGTGCCTTTTCAACCCACCTCAGGATATTATCTACCGAGGCTTTGGCTAAATCTTGGTGACACTCTAATACTAGCCCTGAGGTCCTCATGTCTAATAGGGTGTGTCTGTGCAGATTGTTATGTTTTTGCCAGTAATTCTTTTTTTGGTGATTTTTTTTTGTTGCAATTGAGATACCACCCAGGTATTTTTCCCCATTCCCCACTCAATCCTTTGGCTTAGTGATCTGGAGTAGGGGAGAGTAGGCAACAGTGAGGCGTTTTTTGCTTAAAGCAAAATGAACAAGTAATGTGTAAATAATAAATGTAAATAAGGATGACATGTTATAAAGTAATGAATTATCTATCAGAAATCATCTAGTAATTTTATTAAATAAACATGAAAATTTCATTATAATCATAAAAAAATTTTTGTAATTCATCTCACTGTGTACCATCGTGTCGAGTACAGCGAAACACACCATATAATGGTAAAACAGTTAAAGGTTACTGATAAAGTAATATTTGAAAATGATAATAATTAACGTATATTGATGTTATTGAAATTAACAGAGAAACAGAGATATCGGCTTAACCGTTTCGTCGGCATTGTAATTGGTGCGGGCAAAAGCATGATAATGTCAGATAACATCACCATTGGAACATTTGGAACATCTGGAAAACTAAACTCATTTGGTTTTTCTCGTTTTCGTAGAAAAGAGACTGTATAATCTCCAGTTGAATCTTTATCATTTACAGCAGGTTCTTTATCTAATTCCTCAATTTCTGAAAACGATTCCGAGTCATTTGAATCATTTAAGAGCACCTACAAATAAATATTTTGAAGAAGAAACATCAAAACATTTTAAATAACTGTATATATCTTACCTCAGAATCTGATTCTTCATTTGACGAATCAGAGCTCTCCTTACTTTTAGCATTTCTTCTTGGTTGCTTGTTGTTATTTGAAAACAAGTCCCTAGCCATCTTTTGTTTTTTTCGTACAATTTCCTTTTGTTTTTTTAATTCTCTTTGTAACGACAATTCAGCAATAAGCATTTTTTCAGGTGTATCTGTCATAATCGCCCTTTTTCCTCGTGTACGACCTTGAGCTGTTTGTTTTCTCGGTAATGCCTGAGGATACGCTCTGAATGCTTTCGGAGAAATGAAAATATTTTCTTAATGAGGCATATTTCCAACTGTTTCTGTAGATGTGGTAGGAACATTAGTGGAGATGGTTTCTTCTGATATTGACGCAGGTTCTGGAACATCTAAATGTGTAGAAGGACGCAATACATCTACGTGAAATGAAGGTGATTGAGAACGATCTGTAACGGAGGAAGTTAAAAAGTCTGAATCCGTAAAAAAGTTTTTGATAAGCGGGAAAATTCCAGACTTTTTGAACCCTGCAATTATATTGGATGGAGTTACTTCCTTTGATAGTGCTTTACCGAAACATTCAGCTACTTGATAAATTCTTAGGGGAATGCCAGGATGGGCAAGGAGCCAGTTATCGACAGCTTCATTATAGCACGCTTTTAGAGGTCCGTAAATAGACACATCTGATGGTTGGGTCTTATGACTAGTGTGGGGAGGTATAGTGACAAGTGTTACTCCATTGTCCTTGGCTATATTTAACGCTGTTATGCTTATGCGCGATTCGTGGTTATCGCATATAACCAAGGTTGGATTTTCTTTGATGCTGCTGGTATATTTTATAAAGTGATATCAAACTTCAGGAAACAACTCTGTTGTCATCCATCCAGATGGACTAGCAAGTCCAAGTGTACCTGCTGGAGCTCCTGTGAGCATGTGCTGTTTAAATTTTTTTCTTGGGAATACGAGCACAGGAGAAATAAACGTACCTACTCCGGAAATAAATACAACAGAAGTTATTAGTTGCCCTCGTTCAGCACTAGTACATTCATTTAATTGTTTAACTCCTTTCTTGGCAACAACTTTTTTTAGGTTTCTGCACCATTGTCAGTCCTGTTTCGTCAAAATTGTTTATTCGAGAACCATCTGATATCTGCGGTGGCCTTTCGTAGACTTTTTCAAATTATCAAAAAACATGTGATTATTGTGTTTATTAAATGAGGTTAATCTCGATAAACTACAAGCTTCAGGTGTTCTAATGCTCAAGTTGTTGTTACGATGTAAAAATCCTATTAGCCAGTCTTTACCCGCACTCTTATACTTTTTCCAACCATCAGGTGTTTTTAACTTATTTATTAGTGCCATTTCGTAGGCCAACGTTCTCAACTCTTTTGTTGACAAACCATAAGCCATTTTACTACATTCTTCAAGATACTCAGCAAGGTCTTGTTCTTGTTGTGTAGTAAATATTTTGCGAACATCATAATGTGGGGTGGTTCTTATATTACCCTCTGGATCTATTTTTGACTTCTTAACGTACGTAGCGCATGTAGCGTTTGAAATGCAATATTTGTTTCTTTTGCTGCCTCTCGAATAGACATTTTTTGTTCAATAACTAAATTAATAGCTGCAGCCATTTGCTCAGATGACGTTTTCCCAATTTTTTGTTGTGTATCTTTTGGCCTTTCCATTTTCGAAAAAAACTAAAAAAAATCAAAACGTGGGAGGCGTCCTATCACCCTATGGTACACAATGAAACATGTCTCACTGTGTACTTCCTTGTAGTGTCTCAGTGTGTACATTTGCAGGTAAAAACTAAAATGTCTACCAAATATTTGAACACAATATAAATCATCTTTAAACTATAAACAATTTTGGTTTGAAACATTAGCTTTAAAGGTACTTACTCAATAAATTTTCAGAAAGATTTTCTGACACATCAGAAGGTCTTATTAGTCAACTAGTACGTAACTTTCAATGAAAAAAAATACCAGTTGATCACCTCGCAGTAACGACTGAACATGAACTAACACGAGTAAGACGAAGTGACTGGGTATATAATTATTAACTGACGGTGTTGTCAAACCTCAAAAATCGCAAACTGTTTAGGAAAAAATGGAGGTGTCTCACTATGTACGCTCTCTCACTGTAACCCACTCTCCCCTATACATATATTGAAATATTTCTTGCTACGACTCAATCATGCGCACTGTCATTTGTTACCAAAAAATTGTGATAGCATTATACTTGTGGTTTCACAACAGAAAACATTTGCACCTCAGATTATAAAAACAACTACGTTTAGATGAGTACCTTGACAGTGTTCCGCCATTGTCTAAGGATTTATAGATCTATCTAATTTATCTAAGGATCTATAGACAATGGTTCCTTTTTTTGCTTACTTCCTTAAACATCCACCTGAGCACTGTACTATGGCAGTCGACACAATCGAAACAATTTGTTTTGTTAATTGACATTAATTTATATTTCAATACACGTGTTGTGTCGCCGGTGAAATAAAATTTTTGATTGTGTTTTTTGTTATTGTTTATTAAACTTCATAGTGTTATATCGCTATTTTTAATGTAGAAGCCAAGATTTCGGTTTTTATGTATGTACTTCTCAATAAATATAGCATTCATCCACATTTGATCAATATCGTTTTTTTACAACAAATTTTGACATCTGATATTGCAGAAGATTGTCTTGGGGACCGTCCATTAATCACGTGAGGTTTGAAAAATAGGGTGATTTGTATAAAGAACTATTTGCTGAGTATGAGTACAAAGGAAAAAACTAGTGTGCCTCAAGAAAATGTATGAGTTGTTGGCTACTGCGAATCAAAAAAAAAACTACAAAAGAAAAATGTATGAAGTTGTCAGTGTTGAAAAATGTCTTGTTAATCCGTGCTCCGGATATGTCCATGTAGCAGTACAATATATGTTTTTTGCATGATTACACCATTCCTTCAATATTTTTTTAAATATTTTTTTAAACAGACAGGTTCCTTTAATATTATTTTTATGCTAGTCAAAAACAACCTGCAACCTTTCTGTCGAGACATTTTTGTCATGGTCCGTAATTTCAAAATAAAATTAGATTATAGTTTATTATTTAAAGATCATATTCTTGAGATTTTAAGATTTTTTCTAGGTATATACTAAAAAATACATGTGATTTTAGGTGAGGCGGTGGGTTAGTCTTAAACCTCACCACGTTATTACCAAGTTGGGGGATTGAAAACTGCTAAAAAAATCACGTGATTATTGGTATGAGCATTTGTTGACTAAGTTGTAAACGTTATATAACTTTTGAATTGAACAACTCAAAATGCAGCAGGGTCAACCATAACTGTTTTTTCCAAATAATACATTAGGATCCCTGTTGAAAATTGAAAATTCACCGCCGAATTTCATTATCGATAAAACAGTTCCTTTTTTTTCATCTGTCCAGAGTGTAGTTAATTAGATATCCACTTCGGTGCATTAGGATCACATAATAATTGTTTCTATTCTGTGCCATTCTCATAATGACAAAATACTTCTGTTCTAATCGCAAATTATCGAAAATCCTCGATAAATTCTAGCATAGCACACTCTAATTCGATGACCTTATAAAATCGCGATGTTAAAATAATACAACTGATGATAAATGTATACTTCATATCATATACAGTGCATTTCTTTAATGTACCCCCCTCCTTTTATTTTTTGAACGAATCAACTCAAAAAATTGAAATTTGGTATAATGAAATTTTGAAGAGAAATTGACAGATGAAACTTTCAAGATGGGTCCCATCTGGGAAAATAAAAGGAAAGGGGGTCTTGGCACATCATTTTGAAGCTCCTAACGAACACTTCACAACCCTACAATATGAAGTCAATATCTTCACCAACTACAAAATGACGGAACATTTAATAATTTCTTGAAGACAAACACATTAATATCGACATTTCTAGAAATATTCCTTTTTATCTGCTATATGGTAATTCTAACAAATGGATAAGGTTTGTTAAGTTATTTTTTGTTTATAAAAACGTCAAAAAATGTCAGTATGACAATGAGCATCATTGTTTAGTTAAAATATTCTCATTTAGTTTTCGGTTTTACTAGTAGAAAGGTACCACGTCAACAATCTCTAAAATGGTCAATTCTCGTCCATTGGAAGAAAAAATTGAGGCGAGTTTCATTTACGGTGCGTCGCGTAATCTTCACGAGACCGAAAGGATTTTCAATGAACGTTTTCCGAATCGTCCTACCTGTAGAAAATATTTGTGGGAACTTGTATCCAAATTCACAACTAACGGTAGTTTACATAACAAAAAGCCCCCAGGTCATCCGTCCATTCCGGAAGAAAAGCAATTGCAAATAATTGGTGAAATGGTAGTAAATCCTGAACAGTCTACTTATTCCGTCGCGAATGTTTGTGAGGTGTCTCCTTCTACTGCGTGGAGACGTGAAGAGGAATGCGTATCATCCATACAAAATTAAAATGGTACACTAATTAACTGAAGATGACCCTGATCGAAGAACAAATGTCTGCGAAATCATGAAGGGAACCATCGCAATGTATCCTAGCTATCTCCACAATATTTGTTTCAGTGACGAATGTACATTTTTTTCAAACGGCAATGTTCACAGACAAAATTGCCGTTATTGGAATGACACCAACCGGGAAACACATACCCAACATCTAGAAAACATCAACGTTTGGGAAGGAATATTGGGAAACCATATTGTAACATCTCTATTCATTGATAAAAATTTAACAGGGGAACTGTTAACCCTGTCATCACTGAAATCGTTGAAGCGAATCCTAATGAATTCGATATGATATAGTAAAACCGGACCGGCAGCCCAGGCGCACCCGGGAAGAAGAACTCTAATCTACCTCCGGTGCCGGCTGTGGGTCCACAGGGCTAACCACACGGTGGTACCAACACTTGGTTTCTAGTAATAAAGGAAGGGGTCCCCACAATCAACCCGCTCGGAGGGGTCAGAGGCAACAATGATTTGCCTACCGATGATAACCCTGGCAATGACAACGGACGCTCCGAGTAGACGCATGAGCTAAGATATAGCCTTATGCATTGCTTCGAGAGTAGTGAGCCCGCGCGAAAAGGGTACATGGCGAGATTGCATGCTCTGCGGAGCATACCGCCTTTTCCGCCCAAAACCTCAGGGATTACGTATTCTATCTTCGGCGGCAGGGCTATATAGCTTCTTCTCAGCTTGCTATTGAAGTGGTGAAAGTAACAGTTCTACCACCCGTTGGCGCAGCTATAGAGGAGACTCGCATCATGCCACCAATGGAGTCAATCAGAATACGCAGGGCGCTTCACAAAATTAGGCCCTTGAAGTCACAAGAACTGGCTTGTTTGGATGCGGAGGTTTATAGTGTTCTAACAGAAGAGGCTGACATCTGGCATATCAACACCGCCGTATATAGCGTTGTCCAATCGCTTTCCGAATCGGAAGGACGAAATCCCGGCCTTGCGATTCGGACGATTGAACGGCGTGTACACAAAATGGAGGCTAAGATCACGTCGGCGAGACAACGCGCGTCTCATATCAATGTGTGATGGATTACAGAGCGGCCAATATACCTTTCACGCCCGCATTGCGGCGAATAGCCGCCAAACTACGACGTACCCAACACACTTTAAGTCAAGGCATGCTGCTGACCACCAAACAGCACTGCCTTGACTGCCAACAGATCTGGTCATCGGAACTGTCGGGGAAGAACAAAATTGCTGCAACAAATATGCTTGCCGTTCCAATCTTACTCTACTCGTTTAAAGTAGTGAAGTGGACTCGGGAGGAGCTGTATCAATTCGACGAAAAATTATGCATCTCTATAGCAGTTTGCATTCCTAATCCTCCGTTCTACGGTTCTACTTCCCCCGACAACAGGGAGGCAGTGGACTTTTGAGTTTGGAATGTCTCCATGACAGAATAGTTCTGGATATGGCCTGTAAACTAGTTAGGAGTTCGGATTCCCTTCTCTATATGGTCTGTGATCATGAGAGAGCAAGAATTGGAGCATTTCTCTTTAGGGCAGCTACTTGAGCAGCTGATGAACTCAGTTTAGTGACGAAGTGACCACGACTATGTCACCAAGTTGGAACGCGTTCAGCAAAAAGCTCAGATAAAAGCCGCAGACTCATTCTGCGGAAACACAAGGATAAGCCAATGCATGGGGTCTTCTTCAATAACATTGGAGACCTTTGCTTATCAAAGCGCCTGACGTTTGCTTTTCTTATTTATTGGAACTATTCGTTCCCCACCCTCAGGCTCATACAAGCTAATAAGCCTGATATAGTCCTCCTCGAC